>CM033699.1:15699851-16010674 GCA_019514585.1 Dendrobium officinale | reverse complement strand
CGTATTCAAAGATTTTTCATAGCGTGACACTTCCAATTTTCCGGACGAGTAAACTCCTGTATGCGTTGTGTTGAGAGAGGTATCATCTATTTAGTGAATTTGTTACAACAAGTATTAAATGATTGTCATAATTTGTTCCGATAAATTATTAGCTAGTTTGTCGACCATCTAACCAAGTCTTTTTGACTTTCCACTATTGTTTTTCAGATTGAGACCTTGATAGCCGGGGTTTTTTGGGGAGTGCGCGATCTCCACGTAGTGGGGTAAAGGCTTGTTTTGCAAGCGCTAGAATTTGATGTTAGTGTTGTTTATTAGCTTATTATAATCATGTTATTAAAACAAGTTTTTTTTTCTCCAATTTTGATGTTATGTTGGTGAGTACTATTAGAAAATAATAATAATCTAACTCTATAATTCCATTTGCTTAATGTATTAGAGTAAGTGCAAACATGCTATTTTGTGAATATTACAAGTATTTTTGTCATTTCATTTTGCAGCATATTTAGCTTTTATATTTAAGAATTCGTGTAAGTTATGCAAATGTAATGATAGATATTTTGGTAAAATGTTCTAATTTCTTGCAATATTTTGCTACTATATTGCTTTGTGTTTTAAAGTCGCGATGTGAGCTTAAATTTGAGAATTGTCTAGCCTTTTATGTTAGATTTTTTAGTATTTGTAATTAATGTATTGTTATTTATGATTTGATTGTAATTGAATATAAGTGCGTGATAATTTTAGTCCTTACTATTTGGTTATCCTATGCCTTGCACTCTGATAGTTCACAATATTTTAATTTATCGAAAGTTGGATGAGAATGGTTTGCCACTTATTGTGCTTTTCTTCTTGAGTAAATTTGTTCTTCTCTGTTTAGTGTATTATATAGGATATGGTAAAGGCTTAACCTATGATGGCTGCGTAAGATATTTAATACTTTGATGAATATAAGGTATGGTCAAATAACTGTCTTGATAAAGGTTTCCATTCTCCCACTATAATTGATTTCTCTATTTTGTTATGGCTATTAGTTTGAAGGAAGTGGAATTGGACTGAACCTGCCAGTTCAATTGTTCGCTGTGTGAGTTTGAATTAACGAATTAAATCGGTGAATCATTTAATAAAACAAAGTAGACTCATTTGATTTTTGGTTGGAATTTGTGATTATCAAAGCTAAAAAATATTTGTGTTCGTATCTTACGCATGTTTAATGTGGTGTAAGATTATACTCAATTGTTTAAGGCTAAAAAAATTCGCTTGGGAAGGTTGGCTTGCTGCGTCTTAAATCACCTTCATAGTAAAAATAATTTAATTTTTGTATTAGGAAATTTTTATAAAAGGAAAAGGCATAATAAAGCCGTCCCAATTGAAGCCCTAAATGTCCCTTCTAAAAAAGAAAATTAGGTTTTCGTTTTGGGATGGCTTTATTATTGCTTAATGCGGATTTTATAAGTATAAAAAATATTTGTAGGTTTTAACGAAGAAAGACCCTACTCATACGAAGCCGCAGAACGGTAGCTGAGAACAAAATGAAAAAATGGCATGAGGAAAAAAATGCTTACGTTAATGTTTGCCATTAATGCTAGATTTTTTGTTTTAGATGAAATCATTTCTTCACGGAATCTTCACCTATATCTGACACAATTTGTTTCCAAGTTTATTTCATTGAAAATCATCGGGTCCACTTCTGAATCCTTATATATACCTCTTTTCATTGATGAAATTCATGTGTTATATGCTGCAGGTGGTTATGGGCAAATTATTAGGTCCGGTCACCGGACTTAAAAATAGGTCCATACATCCAATTAAGGAACTTGCCCACGGTTACCTGTGCTTGACTGTGTTTTTAGGTACGCTTTGACTGTGCTTTACCTACACTTTACATGTGGTTTTACCTATAGCTTTTGACGTGTTTCAACTTAACCTAAATAACACCTTTTATTAGCATTCGGACCTATCTCTAGGTCCGGTAACCGAATCCTAATAATTTGCTGGTGGTTATGTACATTAGTTTTTCTTATTATTTATATGTTTTTCTTTCTTATGAATAAATATGCTTAAATTCATATACATATTAGTCTTTCATGTTGAATTGTTAATGATTCTCCAGGAAGGGATACTACAGACCAATCTCAAACACATCCTAGAATTCAGTTTTGTTTGACATAATTTTTTTTACTTTACTTTTTTTTAAAATAATGTTTTAGCATAGAAATTCTTAGTTCAAAATAAATTTTGCGCTAAAAATTTATTTTAGAAAGCAATAAGAATGTTATTTCAAAGGGGCGTCTCTTGGTATAGCTTTTTTATTGTTTTCTAAATAATTTTTTAGTATAAAAATTTTTACTTTTAGAAGATTTTTGTACTGAAAGATTATTTGTAAAAAGTAATGTTTGATAACATTTTCCAAGCAAATCAGTATATGATATTTTTATACCATTTACTTCAACTTTGGGGAGCTGCAGCACTTTTATATCATAAAAATGTAATGTTTATTTGTTATTTGAAATATTTACTTCAACAGAGCCCTACATTGGGTAACCATAGCTATCTCCACCCATGTACCCCATCTATACCCAATGGGTATGGGTGGGTATGGGTACGCCCATGATCTTGTGGGTGGGAGTACTCAACATCCGGGGATTAATTCAATTTTCATTGCTAATAAGCGTATATCTTGTATTACTGCAATCTTCACTACGTAAGTGTGCAGCATATAATCTTATTGCGACTATGGTAAATAATGATATGCGGCTTGAAAGTTTTTAATCAAGCAAATGGCAACAAGCCTCAAGGCTATCACTCTGTGACAGATTGTGTTCAAAAAATATGGAAAGTGGGTGGGTGAAGCACGTCTGAGTAAAGCATAGGTGCCCAATGGGTTTCCATCAGGACCCCATGTAGGGCTTTGATAGCAAAGAGTCAATTTGATATATATTTATCACGTTTTGTACATGTTTCTTATTGCTTTTTTTAAAAGTAATTTTTTAGTATAATTTTTTTTTAATGCTAGAAAGCTGTTTTAGAAATAGTAAGAAAAATATCTCAATGTGAAGCTTTGACATTGTTTGGGATAACTTTGTTACTTGCTTTCTAAAATAATTACTTTTTTAATATAAAAAATTTAACATTTTAAATATTTTTATTCTAAAAAAATTTATTTTAGAAAGAAAGTAGTAAAAAAAACTTTCCAAAGAAATTTTTAGATTTTATTTTGGGACGGTTTTTATGTTGCTTTCTTAAAATAGTTTTGTAGTATAAAAAAATTTTAATTTTTGTTTTAAAAAGTTACTTTATGAAGCAATAAAAAAATCCATTCCAAAGAAAGCCTAAGGCTTCCTTTGAGATGAACTTTTTGTTACTTTTTTTAAAAAGAATTTTAGTACAAAAATTTTAAAATTATGTTTTAAGATGTAATAAAAAAATCAAGGGTTTTTTTTATAATTTCTCTTTTTGGATAGTTTTGAGGTGTAAGGTAATTTTAGTGTGTTTTTTAACAAATTAATGTTATGGCATCTAAAAAAAAAATCTTAGAAGTTTCAATACATATCAATCAAAATAAATCATATTTATAAATTTACAAATCATTAAAAAATAAACTAAAAATTTTATATGTTTGTTGGGTATTTAATCAGATTAAAAAACATTTAAAATTTTATTATGAATTTTAATATTTTAATGAGGAATTTTTGGAATAAAAATAGGAGAATGCTAAATTTTAAAAGAAAATAAAATTTAAGGTGTTTAATTATGTTGACTTTCGAGCTTCATATGATGAGCAAAAATGACCAAATGCTTTATAATGTCGCACTAAAAAATGTGTCGAGTACTAATTCTTTTTAAATAATATTATGTCTGAATATCGTCACACAAAATATATTATGTGTCTAAAAAATTTTTAAATTTTGTATATTTTAAAAATAGGATAGTTATAAATCACCTAACCATCCTAATATGTTTTATATCATAATATTATTTCACCCCAATCTATAGGACTGCAAGCGAATCAAACGTTTCGACGAGGTATTCCTTGCTCGGTTTGATTAAAATTCATTTGTGATCGTTTAAACTAACTAAACGAACAACTTGAACAACATTTTTAAGACTCGATCCTTAAATAAACAAGCTTGAACACTAATGTGTTCGGTTCATTTTATGTTCACAAGTAACATCATTTGTAGCTCGTGAACAAGGTCCAATAAGAAGCTCGATTCGTGTTCCATTTAGAACTCGTGAATTAGTTCGTTAAAATATATTAATATAGATTAATAATATTTTTATTTTTAAATAAAACATTTGCTTTTATTAGAAATTTTATTTCAATTTATTTTTATACTTTCAATAGAATGAATTTATTCATGAACAATAAGACATTTCACATTTATCAATGTTTGCTAGATTGTTTGTTTAAGATGTTCATGAACAAATATAAAATGAATCATAAATCCTTTGTTTGTGAACGAGCTTATTTGGTAGTTTGAAAATATACTAGGTATGTATATATTCATGATTCTTCTCATTTGACATCTCCATGATACTCAATAGAATTGTTCATGAACATTCCTTGTTTGATACTGTAAAAAATTTGCTAAATATGCTCACGAACATAGCTTCTTGAAGCTTGTTTGTTTAAACTCGAATAAACACTAAACAAACCTGAGCATGAGCCAAACATGAACATCATTAATTTAAATGAATCAAACATGAACACAAACAATAAAGCTTAAATCAAACACGAATTGAATTTGAATAAGCTAATAATAAACGAACTCAAACATAAACACTCATATACTCAATTCGATTCATTTTGCAGCCTAATTTCGTATGATTTAGTTTTTTTTACTATCTTTATAATACATCCTTTAATAAACTACGATCGGCGTGAGGCGTTCAATTCCTTCGAATCTTTAAAAAAAAAATTATATATATATATATATATATATATATATTAAAAATGATAAAATAGTTATTTATTTAAATGTAAAACATGCTCACAAAGCTCTCATGTTCTTACTGATTTATGTAAGAAATTGATAATTTTATTTCATATATCACATAAAAATCAGTAGACAACATAACTGTAGCATCTTCAAAGATATTAGCATGCATTGATCAAAGTCTCATAGAAGATCTTCATCAAATTGCTCCATTTCCATGTCAATATTTGCTCAAATAATCTGAAATTCCTTTGGCGATGCAGTACGCAGTAGTCTGTATGGTGATCATCGGATTCACTCCCACCGCAGTAGGAAGAAGACTCCCATCACAGACGAAGAGGCCCTCCGCCTCCCAACTCTCCCCTCTCTCATCAACTCCACCCTCTTCTTCACTCACTCCCATCCTGCAGCTCCCCATTTGATGCGCAGAGCAGTACATTGTCCACATCTCTGCTTTAGATTGTGGTCCTTCGTTCGCACACACATCATCCAAGAACTCCTGAAGCTCTTCCTCACTGATCCCTGAACACTTCAATCTTTGTCCGTCGCTCCGATGCGTCCCCCGACCTCCACCGCGCCTGCGGCGACCAGAATCCTCAACGCCTTCCTCAAAACCTACTGTTATCTCCTCCTTGTCGCGAGGATCGAACCGATACTTAATCCTCCCTTCCTCCTGCACGGTTCCCGAACCTCGGTCTCGCACGAGAGCAAACAGGTGGGCCGTGCGGCCGTACTTCACCATTCTCTCCTTCATGTCAAGGCCGGAGATCCATGGGACAAGTGTAGAGAAGGCGGACGGGCCCATTGCCGGAGTTTCGATGATCACCCTACTACCCTTTGTCTTGTGCATGGATGTGATGATGCCTCCGTCAAACTTCTTTCCTTTGAGGTCGTGAACTGATTCCGGAAAAATAGCCCCAAACTAAGCCAACTGGATGAAGATGTAGATTCTTTCCTATGTTAGGGGTTCTGAAGCCCGCTTGCAATCATAAGAGGAGGCGTTTGGAGAGACCCGCAAGCCGAAAACTGCCACCTTGGCTTGGATTCTGATACTATTGATGATATTCTTGCTTGAAGATCTGGCTATCAGTCCCAAACATTTGTTCTTCTTCTTACTCTCAGCTGACTTATTATTTTCAAATATAAATTTCTCAGCTTTGCAACCAGTTAATATCACGGCACCATTGTTCACAGAATCAACAAGCCACGTCGTATCAGTTCCACGCTTGTCGCCCGCTGTTGCATCCATAGCCGCAAGTACCACAAAAGTGACTGTCCGATGAATTTCGAGCCACATAATCCACCTCAAGGCCAAGCTTTTGACATCCTTTTTCGAAGAACTTTGTTCTGAAATCCTTCTTCTGTGCAATTCTCAGTAATTCCAATTCTTTCACAGACTTTGTTCATTGCTGAGTGGTAGTCCGGACTCTGAAAGATGGGTAATTTGTGTTCTTGCGCCCATTCATTGAGGACATGATCTGGTGTCTTGATGCAGGCTGACCAGTTTACAGCTGAGCCTCCTCCAACAGTTGAGCCAGATAAAATCATTATATTCGTATTGAGAGTCGCAAGAGTTCCTCCAGATTCATACATTTGATCCATAGAAGGGGCTTCTAAATTGGTGTAGTCTTCAGAAGTGAAGTAGTTGCCTTTCTCGACGACAATAACTTTGTAGCCCGAGGTAGCCAGAACGGCGGCAGCAACTCCGCCACCACAGCCAGAGCCGACGATGACTGCATCACATTTTACTACATGTTGTTTTTGGAGAGGGTCAGTTACCACTTCTAAGCCCTTTTCAGTGAGAGAAGTGATTAACGTTGAATCATTAAGATATGCAGTTTCTACAATTCCCTTATCAAGAGGTCTTTCTTTTTGTGACTTTTGCGGTTTTTCATCAACCGAGGTGCTGTATCCAATTGCTTTCCATGATGGATTCTCTGAATCTTCATTAGTCTAAAGATATTGAGAGGACAAACATAAGAAGAACAATTTTTCAGAAGTTTTGGAACAAATCAACAAACTTTAATTTTCCTATGAACTAAAGAAATAACTATGTTTTAATTATCAGATAAGTAGATTTCCATTTATATTGGCTTAACATTGTAGAAGACAGACCATACATTGACAGGAGCTTCATGCAAGGTATTTTTCTTTTTTAATTTGCTCAGCATTTGTAATTATCAATTTACATGCAAGTCATCATAGTATATAATTTTGAATATCAATTGTACAAAACATGCAACATTGGTTTAGGTTGCGCATAACATTAAAATATCAGTAGATCAAACAAATGATAAAAACCCATTTACATAATGTCATTCAAACATATTTGAAATTTTCTTTTAGTTTTTTCAATAAGCAAGTCATCTTATAGAATTTTCCTTTAAGTTTGAGGGGGACTTTTCTATCACAATATAGGGCTCAATGCATTCCTCCAGTTCAACCATCCAACTTTAATTCTGCTAATAATATCCACATCTATTTCACCATCACTCTGAATAATAGACCCAAGATATCTAAAATGTGTGATCTTAGTAATGACTTGATTGCTCAAAAATCACAATTTCCCCACTAGATCTATTACTATTAAAATTATACTTCATATATTCAGTTTTAGATCTACTCAAACAAAACCTTTAGCTCTAAGGTTGACCTCCATAATTCAAGTATACCTTCAGCTCCCTCTCTAGTCTTTTCAACAAGAAAAATATCTTCAGCAAAAAAACATACACTAGGGTACAACCTCTTGCAAATGTCTAGCAGTGGCGGAACCACTTTAGGCTTAGGGGGTGGGGGGGGGGGGGGGGGGGGGGGGGCAATTGCCCCCCCCTAAAAAAACCTATAAAAAAAAACCTCTTAAAAAATGACTTTTGCCCATCCTAAAAAATTCACTTTTGTCCTAACTTATCCTAAAATGTCTATATATTTCTTCAAATTTAGTTCTAAATTTTTATTTCATGTTTTTTCATGATAATTTAATTACACTTTTTTTTCTTGCTTAATTTTTTTAAATAACTTATATATTGTACTTGCCCCCCCTCAAAATTGAAGCTGGTTCCGCCCCTAATGTCTAGTGATAACATCTATGACTAAAGCAAAAAGATATGAGCTTAAGGCTGATCCTTAATGTAATCCAATAGAATTAGGAAAATACTTGGTAAAACCACCTTGTATTTGAACACAAGTAACAGCTCCTACATACATATCCTTAATGATTTGAATATAGTTATTAACATCTTTCTTTTCTAGAGTTCTCCATAGCATTTCTCATATGCTTTCTCTAAATCAATTAATATCGTATGAAGATCCTCCTTATTCTCTCTATACTTCTCCATCAAACCTCTTAATAAATGTATAGCTTCCATAGTACACCTACCCAATATGAATTCAAATTTATTTTGAGAAACATTAGTATCACGTCGTAACATATGCTTCATAACTCTCCCATAGTTTTTAAAGTATGGCACATTAATTTAATTCATCTATAATTCGCACAATCTTGTGCATCACCTTTATTCTTAAAAATAGGAATCACCACACTTATTCTCCACTCATTTGGCATCTTTTTTGTCTTCAAAATAATATTAAAAAATTTAGTAAGCTAAGAAATTCCTTCATCTTCTAAGCATTTCCACACCTCTATTGGAATATCATAAGGTCCAACAGCTTTTCCACACTTCATTTTTTTTAAAGTATCTCTAAGCTTAGTTTTACTAATACACTGATAAAAACAATTTTTTTTTTTTAATTCCGAAGTATATAATTTTTTAGTTTTTTATTAATCATGTTTTCTTAGTAGTCTATTTTGATTTCTTTTCTATTATTTGTCTTGAGAGGCTTGGGGTATCTTTTGTTCTTTTTTTTTTCTTGTATCAGGGTGTTCTTGGGTTATGGGAAGAGCAGCTCAGTGTCCTTTATTGAACATCATGATTGTGATTTCTTTTTTACTGGATGAAATCCTCTCTCTTCTCCTATAGATTTACTAACTTAAATCGACATTATAAATTTTCATATTATCTTATTGTTCTGTTTAATCTCTTTTGCGGCTACTTCAGAGTTTAATATATGAGTTGATGTTTCCCTCTCATAAAATTTATTATACGCTATTTTTAACATAGATCTCAATTGAAGTATCAATACATGTGTCATTTCTAGAGATACAAAATCTAAAGGAAAAATTACCATAGAGTAGAATATGTAGTTGCAAAATAACTTCACCATCAGAAATACCATCCTCAAAGGTATGTAAACTCTCTCCCTGCTCCATTCGTTGAGGACCTCTTCCCTCTTTTCTATCGTCATATCTGAGAATTTGTTGATGAAGGGGAATCTTTGGCAAAAACTCGAAGAACCGCAAAGTAGAAGTGTACCAAGCCTGAATGCCAATATCCAAAGAACAACTCTAATTAGAAGAGCAGCCTCCTTCTGGCTTCTCTGCAGCATGAGGTCTGCAACCTGTTCAAGAAGAGTGACAAATAATATGGAAACGTTGATGAAATGCAAGAAATCAAAGTACATGGATTTTTTTTTTTAAAACGCGAATATATTAGAATTGAAAAAGAAAGATACACGGAGAGATACAAGCTTGTGGGGGAAAAAACTTCACTCTTGAGAGACAAAAGGGGAGGGAAAGAACTAGAAAAACACCCCAAAATAAGCCGCAACCGGAAACAAAAAGAAAGAAATCCCTCAAGTGAGGAGGACCCCTTTATTGATTTGTATTACGCAAAAAAACCCAATACAAAATAATGAAAAAAGGTCACTCATTAAGCACTTGAGGGGACCAAGTCCCCGCTTGTGAAATCTGTAGAAATGTTCTTCCTCTTCCTCGGGGAGGTGGGCAAAGCACTTAAAGGTCCAAGTCGGTGGAGCTCTCTGTCTAAACGAGATTTGAAGCTTTTTGGTATGGATGATTGATTTAAAACAGTAGATTCTAACCAGATTTTTGGATTTAAGAGAAGAGAAGCTAAACTAAAGGGCAAGTGTATCTTCATCAAATAGCAGTATTCATTAAAGAAAACATGAATATAGCAAAGACAAAGAACTGGGGATTAGTGTAAGATAATTCAGATTAAAGAAAAACAAAAAAATCATCATCATCATTGCTTTATCCTAACTATTGGGGTAATTTTAATATTTCGAAGTTAGTGATAGAACTGCTGAATAGCTTTTTATTAATGGCTCCCTAATGAATATTTATCTGAGAAAAGAAGCAAAAGCCTAACAAAGAACACTCAAAAAATTAAGGAAGAGGGTCCCCTCACATACATAATGATCGAAAGGAATTTAAGATTGTACTTTCATCCTCAGCAAAATTTGCATTAAAACTCATCTTTTTCCTTGTATGGTACAATAATTACTTCAAATATCTCAATATCCTTTCTACAGTACTGTGGTAAAATAGCATAAAATCAAGTAAAAAAATTTAAATAATAATCAAAGGAAACTAAGTTTCTACTTTATATCTCTCCAACATAAAAAAAAAAACACACATTTTTCTCTGAATAGAGCAAAAATCCCTTCAAATATCTCAGCTTCATCTCAATTTTCTTTCCCCAGAGTACAGAAAGATTATTTCTTTAATCAAAATAGGGGAAATTTCATAAGTTGAAACAAGAAAGATCGAAGTAACACAGATTCAAAGCAGTAGCTAAACAAACAAGAACTAAAAACAACAAAACAGAAAAATCAGATCAGAAAAGAGAAGAGAAGATCAAACTAGCCTCATCTGGAATAGGGTATTGAGACCCAGAAGCCATAAAGAAGTCTCTAAGATCCTTGCTTGGTGGGTCCTCCTTGCCATTGCTCAGGTTGACTTCCTCTAAGTAAAGAGAAGGAATAAAAGCCTCGCACATGGCAGTGAGGACTTTCATCTGAGAAGAAGAGAAGCCATGGCTGTACCTTTCCTTCTTCCTCCCACCTCTCAGAAGAGGATGACCCTGCTTGCTTTCCTTCTTCTGTTCTTCCATCTCGACCTCAGAACGAAAAAAAAGAGGCTCTTTGAGCTTTTTTATAAGCTCCCCGTGGAATGGTTGGAAGTAGTAAAGCCGGCATTGCATTTTTCTTTTCTGCTACAAGCCTACAACTAACGATCGAGGGTTTTGCATATTGGCACAATCACTTGTGTTATTTACGTATTTGGTAAAAGTAATAAAATTTAATTTACATTTATATCAGACAGGGTATTTTTAAAAAATGAGCTGGATTAATATGACAATCTAAAAAAGTATATATATATATATATATTTAAATTAAAAAAGCTAGTTATTACATTCTTACAAAATTTATATATATATATATATATATATATATATATATATATATATATATATATATATATAATATATATATATATATATATTATCATATTAATTCATTATTTAAATCATTCTTTGATTTTGTAACAAGAGAGTTTTTATGTAATAGTAAAAAATCTTGATTAGAAAATATTAAAAATGATTTTTTTATTAAATTTAAATGAGATTTTGACTCTTAACATGACACAATAGTAAAAAACTATTTATGTAGTCGACCCCACGTAGTGTAATAAAAGCTTCATATTATTGTTTATTGTAGAAAAAATTTTATGTAGGTCATAATAATGATTTATCAATATTTGATGAAATTTAAGGCGCTTGCTTGGAATCCTAGTAGAATTGCATGAAGGGTATAAAGTATTCTATATTAATGGATATATTTTTTCACACATAAGCTCATGATGATAATAAGAAAATTCAAAATTATGGTATTGTTAACACTACAGATATTGTATATTTTAATTATTTTGGCTGAATAAATAATATATTATTGAGATCAATTATTCTAAATTATTTTGAGTCGTGTTATTCAAATGTTATTAGGTTGATAGTGTTATTGGTATAAAACTTGATCAACTTTAATATAATTTAGTTGTCTTATATTTGATTCATACTAGAAAAAAGTTATAATATGATAGTTTATTTTCTCTTCACAAATGGAGATTATTGTATACATTCAAGATCTTAGAGTGAAGTCCCTAGGAGTAGTGCAATGCAACACCCAACAACTAGCGTCGTGACACGGTTCTTGACTCTGACTTCTCTCCCTCCTCTATCTTCCTCCATTAGCTCTCGAGCCCTCCAACCCCCCTTCAAAAACAATCACGCGATCCCTTCTTCCCCCTCAAATCAGCCAACTGAACCTTCCCCCTCTTCCAAACAGCTGGCCGAAATTCCTTGTTTCCCCATACAATCGAACCACCTCCCCTCTCTTCCATTCCCACTCACCTGCTAGCCCACCCTTCCTCTCCTTCCATGGCCGACCAACCCAACTTTTTTGCCTCTTGGTATTCCCTCCTCCTTTTCCTCTTCCCATTTATTTCCCCAAGGGCTGATGTCTATTCTTATTCCCCTCTCTATTAGCTCCACTTTTTAATAGTTTAATTATTGCATTTTTTTTCTCCTTCCCCATTAATTCCTAATTGTTGTTGTCTTTTTTCCCCTTCCCCATTAATTCCTAATGGCTCCTGCCATTTTGTATCCCCCCATTAAATCCTAATGGCTGTTGTCTTTTTCTCATTCCCTCCATGAATTCTTACACTAATTGCTAACCCTTCATCTTCCCCACTGATTCCTAATAGCTACCACCTTCCCCTTATCCATTAAATCCCTAATGGTTATTTCCCCTCCCCCCCATTAACTCCCTACTAGCTCCTGCTATTTCCTCTTTTCCCCATTAATTCCTCATACTCACGACGAGCAGAAGTCTGGCAACGAGTAGAGATTCACCGTCGGGTAGAAGTCCGATGAAAGTTTGGTGACGTGTGGAGATTCAGCATCGGGTAGAAGTAGGAGGAAAGTCTGGTGACGGGTGAAGTTGTTATCCATTTACTTTTTTGCTATTTGTCATGCATTGCTTGTGATCTTCCAAAACTCTCTAAAGCTTGGATTTCCTTCTTCTATAGAATCTGCCTCTACTAATTTTTGCCCTGATACATCATAAAAAATTTTATTAATCGGGCATGAATCTCAAGGCAAAATCAAGTTAGAAACTTCCAAAATTAAAATTGGGACCATCCGAACTCCAATTTTAACAAACTTATAGTCAAACTGAATGTCTCAAAAATACAAACCCAACGACACCAAATTCAAGTCAATATGAGTCCAAATAGGTTCAAATCAATGACCAATAGCACTGTTGGAAGGTTGAAACCACAATTTGGATTGCCAAATGATTTCCAAATGTGACATGCTTATATTACAAACAAATCTAACACCTCGACGAGACAAATTCAACGAGCCCAAAATCGCAAAATTATGATATCAATAAGACATTAAAAGGCCTAGTAAATGGACCACATCAAGGGATTCAACATTGGTCGTTCATCCAAATCACTCCCAACTTATCCTTGATCTTCCATCTTTTTACAAGCCATGCCTCTCTAAAAAATCTATAAATAGGACCTCTACTTCTCATGAAAAGGGGACCTCAAGCAAGAAATCAAGAGAGAGATCAGAGATCGTTCTTTCCTCCTCACTCCTCCTTGACCACTACCTGGACTTCTGCCATACCACCGCACGACGCCAAAGTTCTGTCATACCACCACCTGACATAAGAGTTCTGCAGGGCCATTACCTAACACCAGACTTCTATAAGGACCACCGCTTGACTCCACACTTCCGCCGGACCACCGCCTAACATCGGACTTCCGTCAAGACCACTACCTTCACCGGAGTAGTTCTACTGAACCAACACCAGACGCCGAAGTTCCACCGGACCACCGCCTAACACCGAAATTTCCATGAGGACCATCTTCTGACACCAAAAATTTCATCAGGACCACTGCTTAATGTTGGACTTCTGTCGTACCCCTGCCTGACACTGAAGTTCCTGCCATACCACAACCTTACGCAGGAGTTCCGCCGGACCACGCGCCTGACGCTGGACTTTCCGTCAGGACCACCGCTTGATGCATGACTTCTATCGTACCACTGTCTGACACTTGAAATTCTATCAGGACCACCGCCTGATGCAGAACTTCCGTCGGACCACCGTCCAACGCAGGAGTTCTACCAGACCACCGCATGATGCTAAACTTCCGTCAGGACCAACTTCGGATGCCAGAGTTCCGCCGCACCATCGTCTGACATTGGAGTTCTGACGGACCACCGCCTAATAGCGGAGTTCTGCTAGACCACTGTATAACACTGGAGTTCCACCAGACCACCGCCTGACTCTGGAGTTCTGCCAAACCATCGTCAGACCTCTCTTGATGAAGGACTTCTGCTAGACCACCGCCCGACATCGGAGTTTTACCAGACCTCCACCTGACGTAGGAGTTTTGCCGGACCACCGCCTGACACTGGACTACCGTTAAGACCAGTGCCTACACTAGACTTCTACTGGACCACTTCCCAACATCGAAGTTTCTCCATACCACTACTTGACACCAGACCTCCGTTAGGACCACCGCCTGGTGTAAGACTTCTTCCGCACCACCGCCCGACGCTGGAGTTCTGCCGGACCACCGCTTGGCACCGAACTTCCATCAGGACCACCACCAAATGAATGACTTTTGTCAGACCATCTCTCAATGTCATAGTTCGATCATAGCACCACCTAATGCTAGATTTTGCCAAATCACCTCCTGACACTGGTTTTCTTCCAAACCACCGTTGGACCACCAACTAAGGCCTAAACTTTTGCCAGACCACCGATAGAAGTCAGAGTTCCACCAGACCACCGCCTTATAATAACGGTCTTTCTAACCCCTATCTCTTGCCGACTATTGTCATGACCCAACCCGACCAGGACGGATCCCGCTCGCATCAGGTTGTGGCCAAACTCAAACTGACTGAACTGATTCCAGGATCTGGCTTTGGAATTTGGTTCAGAACTTTCTTCCAAACATTACACACAGAAACAGACACACAGAGCTACTAAACATCAAAATACAGCGGAACCAATCATCTATCTTGTTCATATACAAATATAGCTCATGGCTTTCAGACAAAAAAAAAAACAGAGCAGAAAAGTCATTACTGTACAAAAAAATCAAAAGTACAAAATACCTATAATAGATCAGTCTCTGAACTCCTAGTCCAAGACTTCCTTCCCTTTCCCAGAACCTGAAAATCACGTAGAAAATAAGGATGAGCTACAACAGCTTAGCAAAACATCAAACCTCCAATCCAAATCCTCAGAGTCCACATCAAACACATCGGACAGAAATCCGTACAAAATCAGAATACAGAACTGACAGAGAAAAATAGAACGAATCAAATCATAACATAACAGACAGAACAGAACAGATTAAATATCAAATCAGAACTGAATCGTATATCAAATCAGAACAGATAGAATCGTACGGAAATCAGAATCAGATCATATCAGAACAGAACAGAATCGTGTCAGAATCATATCAGAATCATAATCATACAGATCAGATCAAATTATATCGTACAAAAATCAGAAATCATATTGAATCAGAGCATATCAAAAGTCAAAACAGATTCCCTCACTCTGACAGAATCTCAACGGATTCTGGCCTCTAATGCCTCCCTTTCCAGACACTGACAGAATCTCTCGGATTTTGGCCCCTTATGCCTCCCTTTGTGCTTATGGCACCAGAACAGATGTGCTTATAGCACCAGGACACAACTTATCATCGGATCCGGAACTTGTTTTCAGAAACAGATTTCAGAGCTCATTTCAGATTTTCCCTGACACAGATAGGATCTCACAGGATCCTGACCCCTTATAACTCCCTTTTCATAGCACACAATCATATCATATCATTTTCAGAATAAATCCGGACAAATTCAGAAATCGTACGAAAATCCGGCGGGATAACGGCAGTATACGGAATTTACACAAAATTGACAGAATCAAAATTTTACCAAATTACCACAGAATATTCACAACAATAATGTAAGACTTTTATTCTACTGCCACAACATTTTCAGACATCGTGAAAATTTACAGTCAACAGAAAGTGCCGCCAAATCAAAACTATCCGGTCAAAAATCTCCAAAAAATAATCAAAACGTGCACACTCGGCACTTCAATAACATACCAAAAGTTACGCGGTAAAAACTGAACCAGTCGGAAAATACGGACAAAATTTGCTAACGAAAACGAAATTCGGACAGAAAAATCATTCAAACTTCACCGTTCTGAAAATTGAGAAAGGCGGAATGTGCCTTACCTTGCGTACACCACTTTCTTGAACTGTCTCGACGGAAGAAAATGGCCCGGCGTTGCCCAAAAATCCACTTTTCCACTTTAGCCCTCGACCTTCTCTCTCCTCAAAAGATATTTTTATAAAATTTGATTTTCTCTATCTTCAAAATGAGCTAATTTCAGCTAAATAATACTCTGATCGGCCCGGCCGATCGCACGATCGTCCTAGACGATTTGAACAAAAATCCAATCGGCCTGGGACGATCTCTCAGGATGATAATTAATTTCCTGGACGATTTGCTCTCTGTTGTGCCATGCTCTGATCGCCCCGGGACGATCCCAGATCGGCCCGGACGATCCCTACAGGAAATCTTTCCTGTATTTTCTGTACATAATCTGGAACAAAATTGAACTGATCGTCCTGGGACGATCCACGATCGGCCCGGACGATCATGGAGCAGATCTGATATTACAATCTCCCCAACTTCAGAAAAATGTCGTCCTCGACATTGTCCAATCAAAACTCAATCAAAACAAATACGGATATGACTTCCTCATGTCCAACTCCTTCTCCCAAGTCGCTTCTCGTGCAGTTCGGTGCTTCCACTGCACCTTAACCATCGGAATCTGTTTATTTCTCAACTTACGAACATCGTAAGCTAGTATCAACTCGGGTTCTTCTTTATATCTCAGATCCTCCTAAATCTCAACCTCATCAGCATACACTTTCTTTCCAGAGTCAGATATCCACTTTCTCAAGTAGATACGTGGAAAACATTGTGCACATTATACATCTGATTAGATAGCAACAGTCGATAAGCATATTTACCAATCCTTTCAAGGATTTCAAATGGTCCAACATACCTTGGACTGAGCTTACTCACTCTGCCAAATCTGCTCACACCCTTCATCGGACTGACTTTGACATACACAAAGTCACCAACTTGAAATTCAACAAACCTGTGCTTCTGATTGTAATATTTCTGCTGTCGATCTTGTGCGGCTTTCAACCTTTCTTTAATCAAATTGACTTTCTTAACATTTTCATCTACAAAAGTGGCACCCATCTCCTGTCTATCTCCAACCTCAGTCAGAGTCAAAGGAGTTCTACACTTCCGGCCATACAGAGCTTCATAAGGCTCCATACCAATACTAGACTGAAAACTGTTATTGTAAGCAAACTCTATCAGAGGAATATGATCTTCTCAGCTTCCTCCAAAATCTAAAACACATAGCCTCAGCAGATCTTCCAGTACCTGAATAGTCCTTTCAGACTGTCCGTCAATCTGTGGATGAAAAGCTGTACTGAAATGCAACTTCGTACCCAAACCTTACTGAATACCCTTCCAAAGTCTGGAAGTAAACCGTATATCTCGATCAGAAACAATCACCTTAGGCACACCGTGTAATCTGACAATCTCTTTCACATATACCTATGCCAATCGATCCACTGGATCGGTCTGCCTGATCGGAAGAAAATGAGCAGACTTCATCAATCGATCCACAATCAGCCAAATGGCATCATGCCCTTGCCTTGATCGATGAAAACCCATAGCAAAATCCATCGTTACCTCCTCCCACTTCCACTCAGGAATAGGCAATGACTACAAAAGTCCTCCGGGTCGCTGATGCTCTGCCTTCACCAACTGATAGGCCTCGCATCTAGCAACAAAATCTGCTACATCCTTTTTCATTCCCGGCCACCAAAACAAACCCTTCATATCTCCGTACATCTTTCCACTTCCTGGATGAACATTGTAGCCTGAATGATGAAATTCATACAGAATCTCTTTCCTCAAATCTCCAAACACAGGAATCCATAACCTGTTCTTGCAGAAAATAGTACCAGAATCAGAAACTCGAAGTTCAGGCTTCTTACCAGATTCAATCTGAGCAATCAACGTCGAATAATCAGAATCTAACTTCTGGGCTTCCTGAATCTTGTCTTCTAAAGAAGACTGAATGCTCAACTGAGACAAAACTCCAGAATTCAGTAGTTTGGATTCTATCACCTCCAACTGCAAACGCTCCATATCATGAATCAAAAAATCATCAGAAGTGAGCTGAATACCTGATAATCCAGAAGATTTCCTGCTCAGAGCATCTGCTACCACATTAGCCTTACCAGGCTGATACTGAATCATCAGATCGTAGTCCTTGATCAACTCAAGTCACCTTCTTTGCCTCAAATTAAAATCCTTCAGAGTGAAAATGTACTTCAAACTCTTGTGATCCGTGAAAATCTCACATTTGACGTCATACAGATAGTTACGCCAAATCTTCAAAGTGAAAACAACTGTAGCTAATTCCAAATCATGTGTCGAGTAATTCTTCTCATATGGTTTTAACTGTCTCGAGGCATAAGAAATTACCTAACCATGCTGATGTAGTACACATCCCAAACCTTTCAGTGAAGCATCACTGAACACCTGAAATCCTTCCGTACCTGACGGAAGTGTGAGATCTCGTTCCCTTACTGTTCCTCTATGAATTGGATTTTTCTTCCAGGATCGGCCGGGGCGATATTGACATCGTCCAGGCCGATTAGTGCATTGAAAACGGCTGATTTCTGGAGTGTTTTATGGAATGAATTCTAGACTGGATCGTCCAAGCCGATTTTGGATCGTCTTGGGACGATCAGTGCTTGGCAAAATCCCGAGAGCAAGGGTTTTTGGCAAATTAATTATCGGCCTAAGGAATCGTCCGGGCCGATTGGATTTTGTTCTGATCGGCCAGAACGATGTGGCGATCGGCCGGGCCGATCAGGCTTAGGATATAAGGAAATCAGCTCGTTTTGAGGAGAGAGAAAATATTTTTATAAAATAAAAAAATCTGAGGAGAGAGAAAGAGAAAGGAAAAGAGAGGGAATCTTGGATTTCGGAGGCCGCGGAGCGCTTTTCGATCGTCACCGTTGTTGAGAAGATTGAAGATCTCGCGGTAAGGACTCCGAATCCTATTTCTGTTTTCAGAGATATTGATTTTTGATCGAGATGTGCACTGCTTTGTGTTTTCATAGTCGAATTTTGGACCTGATTTGGTATTGACACAACTTTCACCGCACAACTTTTAGAATGTTATAGATATGAATATTGTACACGATTTGAGTATTTTCTACGATGATTTTACCGGTCGGAATTGGTTCTACGCGATTTTAATTGAATAGAAAAATATCATGATGTTATTTGATATGAATTCAGTAGAAGAATAGTCTTATATTATTGTCGTGAACATTCTGTTGTAATTTGATGAATTGTGATTTTGTAGGATTTTTGTGTAAATTTGATAGACTGCCGTTACTCTGCCCAATTTTCGTATGATTTCTGATTTGTCTGAAATTGATAGATTGCATTGCTATATATATGAATATTGATATTATTGTTCTAGATTGCTTTAATATTGATTATTGAATTGATTATTGAATTGAATATTGATTGACTATTGAATACTGGAACACAAGTGGAACTTGGTTGAATGTTGGTTGGAGATTGATTGACCTGTACAATATGGTAGACCGACGGGCTTTCCTTTAAACATCGATTATGAATATATGGATGGGAGTCATAAGGGGTTTATAGAAATACCGACGGGCGGCCAACGGGCAATAGAGTGACGACTCTTTTTATTGAAACCAACGTATGGATATCTACAACAACAATATGGATTCTACAACAACAACATAGCCAGTTGATTGTACTTGTTAAGTATTATTGTATTGAAATGCATGTTTACTGTATTGATATACGGATTTATAGATTTATTACTTTATCAATTTCTGCTTTATTAATTGGATTGGATTGACAGATTTTCTTTTGCTTTACGGATTTCATTGATAGATTCAGTGCATTGACTGATCATTGAGCATGGATACTATTGAGCATTGATATGGGCATGGATACTATAGATTCATTGATATTATTGATTTTAGACTCATTGATACTATTGCTTCTGCACCATATTAGCCTGCTTCATTTAATTCATTGCTAGTATAGATTGAGATTTATCGTATTACTTTTTCGATAGATTTTATTGACTAGATAGTATTGATTTGATCGATTGATTCGATACGATTGATTTGACTGATCGACGAATTCTCTTGAGATTTGACGTACTGATTGATTGAGTTTGATTATCGGTTCTTTTATCGCTGCATCGATGATTAATAGTGATTGATTTGACGGATTGATTGATTTTCAACTGTGTACGGATTTCTTTGAGATTGACGTGTATTGATTGAGATGGATTTATCGATTCGCCCGCCGCTGCATAGACTTGATTTCATTGACTATGGATTTCCGTATTGCATAGACTCATTGACCATTGACTTATATGAAATTGATTGATTGACATGCATATTGATAACATCGCCGTGCTTTGATTTCAGTTATAGATAGTAGGTGACCTGCTGGGCTTTGTAAAGCTCATTATATGTGGTTGATACTTTTCAGGTCAGGGCTCGGGAGCAGGGGAA
The DNA here is from genome assembly GCA_019514585.1 of Dendrobium officinale. Classification (NCBI taxonomy): domain Eukaryota; kingdom Viridiplantae; phylum Streptophyta; class Magnoliopsida; order Asparagales; family Orchidaceae; genus Dendrobium; species Dendrobium officinale. The sequence goes on along the minus strand of CM033699.1, from coordinate 15,990,112 downwards.
TAGAAGTTGATCAGGATCTATAGGTTTTTAGTTCTTTTGATGATTTTGATTCTTTTGTACTCAGGACAGGATAGATTTCAGTATCTGTGATTTTAGCATAGTTCCTGAGTATTGTATATGATGTTTTGAAATATGGATCGACTTGTATATGGATGTTTTAAATTTATAAACTCTTTTATAGACTATTATTAATTGGAGACTAGATGACTCTGGTAAATGGCTGGGTTGATCGACATTCTTTCCAAGTTAGATCTTGGGGCGTGACAAGTTTGGTATCAAAGCAGTGTTATTGGAAGAATGGATTGTTTCCAGAGTTATAGGATTGGATTGAGAGTTGGGTAGAATGGGTAGCTGTAAGTGCAGCATTTTGCATACATAATTGCATGTGTGTATCATTTATTCTGAATTATGCAGGTGAAAAGATAAATGGATAATCTGGAATCAAGTGTATCAAATGAGCAACACAGTGCAGCTCCAGTACATTCAGAGAGTATGATGCAGTTGGCTACTGCGATTGCACATGTAATGGGGGATGCTCAGAGCAAGATAAGTGGGAGCAAAGAGGAAGAAGCTGATAGACACTTGCAGATGTTTCATAAGCTGAAGCCTCCGTTGTTCAAAGGGGCTGTGGGACCCCAGGCTGCTGAGGATTGGATCATGAGGGTGGAAAAGATTTTTGACAGCATGTAGTGTCCGGGGAATTGAAAGGTACCTTTGGCTGTGTTTCTTTTTGAGGGTGAAGCAGAGAGATGGTGGATTGGACAGTAGAGAGAGAAATTCCAGGGGAAGACCAATACTGAGATCACCTGGGATGAGTTCACCGCAGTGTTCAGGATGTGGTTTGTACCACCGTCAGCTCAGCGACAGATGCAGGAAGCTTTCATGAGATTGGAGCAAGGCCGTAGGTCAGTGATGCAGTACGAGGCCGAGTTTACTGCACTTGCGAGGTATGCTGCTCATCTGATTCCTACTGCCGAGGAAAAATTCTATAGATTTCTGCACGGATTGATCAGAGAGCTGAGACACCCACTTATACCCTTCCGGATACATGAGTTTTCTGAGCTGGTGGAGCGGGCCCGATTGATAGAGATTGACTTGGCGACACCGATATCAAGGTACGATGATACCAGGAGGAGGAGAGATGAGGTACGATGAGATGATTCTGGTAGAGATAGAGATAGAGAGAAGAAAAGTAGGTACGATGATTCGAAGGAATATGCATCAGGATTTGTATCGCGATCTGCATCAGTAGTATCGTCTGGTAGTTCTGGAGAGTGCATTCACTGTGGTAGACGACATGCAGGTCGGTGTTACCTGTTGACGGGACAGTGCTTTCATTATGGACAGCAAAGGCATAGAGCAGCGAATTGTCCTCAGAAAGGATTGGGTGGAAGGACTGATTCTGGCACTGGTACAGGACAGCAGAGGACTGTTGGCTCGAGAGCCTACAGTGAGAGATCGGGAAACAGGATGATTGATAGATCGGTCAGAGATAAGAGGGAGACAGTTGCGCCACGACCTCCTGCACTTCCTCCAGTGGTGCCACGTGTCTACAGTTTGCAGCATCATGAGGATCAACAACGACCGGAAAGTTCTACTGGTAAGATTGATTTGACTAACCGATTGACATTGACATTTAATCATGCATATTGACATTTGATTGACCGCATTGTGTGTTATGTAAGGATTTCGACGAGTTTTGATTTTGATTTGGATTTGGATCGATTTGTTTTGCGTTGTTTTTGCTTCGTACCTGTAGGGAAATGTCGGGATGACATTTTTCTAAGGTGGGGAGATTGTGAGATCTCGTTCCCTTACTATTCCTCTCTGAATTGAATTTTTCTCCCAGGATCGGCCGGGACGATATTGAGACCGTCCAGGCCGATCAGTGCATTGAAAACGGCTGATTTCTGGAGTGTTTTCTGGAATGATTTCTGGACTGGATCGTCCAGGCCGATTTTGGATCGTCCTAGGACGATCAGTGCTTGGCAAAATCCCTAGAGCAATGGTTTTTGGCAAATTAATTATCGGCCTGAGGAATCGTCCGGGCCGATTGGATTTTGTTCTGATCGGCCAGGACGATGTGGCGATCGGCCAGGCCAATCAGGCTTAGGATATAAGGAAATCAGCTCGTTTTGAGGAGAGAGAAAATATTTTTATAAAATAAAAATATCTGAGGAGAGAGAAAGAGAAAGGAAAAGAGAGGGAATCTTGGATTTCAGAGGCCGCGGAGCGCTTTTCGATCGTCGCCATTGTTGAGAAGATTGAAGATCTCGCGGCAAGGACTCCGAATCCTATTTCTGTTTTCAGAGATATTGATTTTTGATCGAGATGTGCACTGCTTTGTGTTTTCGTAGTCGAATTTTGGACATAATTTGATATTGACACAACTTTCACCGCACAACTTTTAGAATGTTATAGATATGAATATTGTACACGATTTGAGTATTTTCTACGATGATTTTACCAGTTGTAATTGGTTCTACACGATTTTAATTGAATAGAAAAATATCAGGATGTTATTTGATATGGATTCAGTAGAAGAATAGTCTTATATTGTTGTCGTGAACATTTTGTTGTAATTTGGTGAATTGTGATTTTGTAGGATTTTTGTGTAAATTTGATAGACTGCCGTTACTCTGCCCGATTTTCGTATGATTTCTGATTTGTCTGAAATTGATAGATTGCATTGCTATGTATATGAATATTGATATGATTATTCTAGATTGCTTTAATATTGATTATTGAATTGATTATCGAATTGAATATTGATTGACTATTGAATACTGGAACACAAGTGGAACCTGGTTGAACGTTGGTTGGAGATTGATTGACCTGTACAGGATGGTGGGCCGACGGGCTTTCCTTTAAACATCGATTATGGATATATGGATGGAAGTCATAAGTGATTTATAGAAATGCCGACGGGCGGCCGACGGGCAATAGAGTGACGACTCTTTTTATTGAAACCAACGTATGGATATCTACAACAGCAATATGGATTCTACAACAGCAAAATAGCCAGTTGATTGTACTTGTTCAGTATTATTGTATTGAAATGCATGTTTACTGTATTGATATACGGATTTATAGATTTATTGCTTTATCGATTTCTGCTTTATTAATTGGATTGGATTGACAGATTTTCTTTTGCTTTACGGATTTCATTGATAGATTCAGAGCATTGACTGATCATTGAGTATTGATATGGACATGGATACTATAGATTCATTGACATTATTGATTTTAGACTCATTGATACTATTGCTTCTGCACCATATTAGCCTGCTGCATTTGATTCATTGCTAGTATAGATTGAGATTTATCGTATTGCTTTTCCAATAGATTTTATTGACTAGATAGTATTGATTTGATCGATTGATTCGACACGATTGATTTGACTGATCGATGAATTCTCTTGAGATTTGACGTACTGATTGATTGAGTTTGATTTATCGGTTCTTTTATCGCTGCATCGATGATTAATAGTGATTGATTTGACGGATTGATTGATTTTAAACTGTGTACGGATTTCTTCGAGATTGACGTGTATTGATTGAGATGAATTTATCGATTCGCCCGCCGCTGCATAGACTTGATTTCATTGACTATGGATTTCCGTATTGCATAGACTCATTGACCATTGACTGATATGAAATTGATTGATTGACATGCATATTGATAGCATCGTCGTGCTTTGATTTCAGTTATAGGTAGTAGGTGACCTGCTGGGCTTTGTAAAGCTCATTATATGCGGTTGATACTTTTCAGGTCAGGGCTCGGGAGCAGGGGAATAGAAGTTGATTAGGATCTACAAGTTTTTAGTTCTTTTGATGATTTTGATTCTTTTGTACTCAGGACAGGATAGATTTCAGTATATGTGGTTTTAGCATGGTTCCTGAGTATTGTATATGATGTTTTGAGATATGGATCGACTTGTATATGGATGTTTTAAATTTATAGACTTTTTTATAGACTGTTATTAATTGGAGACTAGATGACTCTGGTAAATGGCTGGGTTGATCGACATTCTTTCCAAGTTAGATCTTGGGGCGTGACAGGAAGTGCTAACACTGGAGCTGAAGTCAGAGAGTCCTTTAATCTCTGAAAACTAGCCTCATACTCTGGTGTCCAAACAAAAGCTACTGACTTCTGAGTAAGTCTCGTCAGAGGCGTAGCAATCTGAGAAAATCCTTTCACAAACTTCCTGTAATATCCAGGCATGCCTAAGAAACTACGTACCTCAAATACCGATGTAGGCCTTGGCCAACCCGCAACAGCCTGAATCTTCTGGGGATCTACAGAAATACCTTCACCGCTAATCATATGCCCTAGAAATGAGATGCTCTTCAGCCAGAATTCACACTTGGAGAACTTAGCATACAACTAATGCCGTCTCAGAGTCTCCAACACAATGCTCAAATGTCTGGCATGATCATCCTCGGAAGCAGAATATACCAAAATATTGTCGATGAAGACGATCACAAACTGATCTAAATATTCCCTGAACACTCTGTTCATGAGATCCATGAAAATAGCAGGTGCATTGGTTACCCCAAAAGGCATAACCAAGAACTCGTAGTGTCCGTACAGAGTACTGAAAGCTGTCTTCACCACATCAGTTTCCTTTACCTTCACCTAATAATATCCAGATCTCAAATCAATCTTCGAAAACATAGAAGAACTAGAAAGCTGGTCAAACAAGTCATCAATCCGTGGTAAGGGATACTTATTCTTGATCGTGACTTTATTCAAATCTTTGTAGTCAACACACATACAGAGTATTCTGTCCTTCTTCTTCACAAACAAAATAGGTGCTCCCCAAGGAGAAATACTAGAACGAACAAATCCACTATCCACCAACTCTTGAAGCTGAACTTTCAACTCAGAAAGTTCTTTCGGTGCCATCATGTACGGAGCTTTTGATATCGGAGCTGTTCCCGGAAAAATATCAATAGATAACTCCACATCTCTATCCAAAGGTAAACCAACCAACTCCTCAGGAAATATATCAGCAAACTCTCGTACCACTGGGATATCAGAAACAGAACCCACATCCAGGTTTATATCCCGCACTGAAGCCAAAAATACCGAACAACCCTTCTTCCACATTCTTCACATTTTCAATACAGAAATCAGACAAGAGAGAATACCTCGTAAGCCTTAGAATACACATCTCTCTCCTGACATAAGCAAGCTCACTTGCTTCTTCAAATAGTCGATCTGAGCCTCATACAGACTCAGCCAATCCATACCCAAAATCACATCGTACGAAGAAATTGGCAACAAAATCAAACTCAATCCCCACTTTTTGCCAGCAATCTCAATCCCACAAAAACAAAACTTTCGAGCAATCAAATTACTTCCAGCTGGCAAAATCACAGAAAGAGAAATCGGCAGTAAAATCGAATCTAGATGCAAAGCATCAAAATAATGCTCGGAAAGAAAAGAATGACTGGCTCCAGAATCAAACAAAACACGACAGGGCTGATCAGAAATATAAATTGTACCTATCACCACATCCGGAGCATCTCGAGCCTCCTGCTGACTCAGACTGTACACTCGTGGCTGAACTGGAGCTGGAGCTGAAGCTACAGAACTAGGCTCCCTCTGACTAGCAGTAGGTGGTCTCCGTGGCACAGAACTCAAACCACCACCTCTACCAGATCCCTTAGGATGTGGAGGAAGTCCTCGGTCTTCCTGCTGAACCGGCAGGTCTAACAAAGCTCTCGGATCGAAACTCAGATAGTCGATCAAATCCAGCTTGTGGACACTCTGCAATTCGATATCCTGGCTGACCACATCTGAAGCACTGACCGGTCATCCTGTAGCACTGGCCAAAATGTCATCGTCCACAACTCTGGCATACAGGTGCCCCACTAACAGATCCAGAGTTGGTCGTACTGGTCGTACTAGACTGTCCACTCCTCTTGAAGTCTCCAGAACTATAAAAAAATCTCCTCTTGCCAGATGAACTACTGCTCGAATCACCCCCAAACCTCTTCCTACTCGCAGTCCACTGCTGCTGAGTAGCCATCAGATCGTTCTCTATCAGACGAGCTCTCTCCACAAGCTTAGAAAAATCAGAAATATGAAATGGCACCAGGGGCTGCCTCAGACTGTCTCGTAGTCCCCTCAGAAATCGATAGCACTTCTCAGAAGAAGTACTCACCAGCTGCGGAGCATATCGGGCTAAGGAAGTAAACTCTACCTCGTACTGCATCACCGTCTTGCTCCCTTGAACTAGCCCTAGAAAACTCTCCTGCATCTGCTGCACGGCAGATGGGGGAACAAACCAAGCTCGGAATACCTCAGAAAATTCTTCCCAAGAAATCAGGGAGTTCAATCTACCCTGAAACTTTGCTTCCTGCTGGCCTACCCACCAGTGCTTTGCTTCCCCATCCAACAGAAAAACTGCCAAATGTACTTTCCTATCTGACGGACACTGCATGCCGTCAAAAGTCTTCTCTAACCTCCTCAGCTGCTCTGGGCTCAACAGCACCCTCAAACCTTGGTGGTTTCAATCTCAAAAACATATGAAGATGTCTATCAATATCCTCAGATCAAACAGTAGAGGCTCTACTGTGAGTCTCGCTCATCATCTGAGCAACCAATGTAGCAAACTGGGAAAGTGTATTTGCACCAACCACTGGGGCTGTACTACCCACTGGTGCTGCCTGACTGGCACTTTGACCATCTGTCATCTCGGGATTTGGCAGATCCATACAGAAAATCCAGAAAACTAATCACAAAAATGACACAATAAAAATCCGGACAAACCAAAACTACCCAAGACAGACTCAGATCACTTCCTATAGCTCTGTCTTACAATCCTACAATCTAAATTCCAAAACTATTGCTCTGATACCACCAAAAGCTTGTCACGACCCAACCCGACCGGGACGGATCCCGCTCGCATCAGGTCGTGGCCAAACTCAAATTGACTGAACTGATTCCAGGATCTGGCTTTGGAATTTGGTTCAGAACTTTCTTCCAAATATTACACACAGAAACAGACACACAGAGCTACTAAACATCAAAATACAGCGGAACCAATCATCTATCTTGTTCATATACAAATACAGCTCATGGCTTTCAGACAGAAAGGAAAAAAGAGCAGAAAAGCCATGACTGTACAAAAAAATCAAAAGTATAAAATACATATAACAGATTAGACTATAAACTCCTAGTCTAAGACTTCCTTCCCTTTCCCAGAACCTGAAAATCATGTAGAAAATAAGGATGAGCTACAACAGATCAGCAAGACATCAAACCTCCAATCCAAATCCTCAGAGTCCACATCAAACACATCGGACAGAAATCCGTACAAAATCAGAATACAGAACTGACATAGCAGAACAGAACGAATCAAATAAGAACAGAACAGACAGAACAGAACATATTAAATATTAAATCAAAATTGAATCATATATCAAATCAGAACAGATAGAATCGTACGGAAATCAGAATCAAATCATATCAGAACAGAACAGAATCGTGTCAGAATCGTATCAGAATCATAATCATACAGATCAGATCAAATTATATCATACAGAAATCATAAATCATATCGATTTAGAGCATATCAAAAGTCAAAACAGATTCCCTGACTTTGACAGAATCTCAACGGATTCTGACCCCTTATGCCTCCCTTCCCAGATATTGACAGAATCTCTCGGATTCTGGCCCCTTATGCCTCCCTTTGTGCTCATGGCACCAGAACAGATGTGCTTATAGCACCAGGACAGAACTTATCATCGGATCCGGAACTTGTTTTCAGAAACAGATTTCAGAGCTCATTTCAGATTTTCCCTGACACAGACAGGATCTCACAGGATCCCGACCCCTTATAACTCCATTTTCATAGTACACAATCATATCATATCATTTCAGAATAAATCCGGACAAATTCAGAAATCATACGAAAATCCGGCGGCATAACGGCAGTATACGGAATTTACACAAAATTGACAGAATCAGAATTTTACCAAATTACCACAGAATATTCGCAACTACAATGTAAGACTTTTATTCTACTGCCACAACATTTTCAGACATCATAAAAATTTACAGTCAACAGAAAATGCCGCCAAATCAAAACTATCCTGTCAAAAATCTCCAGAAAATAATCAAAACGTGCACACTCGGCACTTCAATAACATACCAAAAGTTACGCGGTAAAAACTGAACCAGTCGGAAAATACGGACAAAATTCGCTAACAAAAATGAAATTCGGACAGAAAAATCGTTCAAACTTCACCGTTCTGAAAATTGAGAAAGGTGGAATGTGTCTTACCTTGCGTACACCACTTTCTTGAATTGTCTCGACGGAAGAAAATGGCCCGGCGTTGCCCAAAAATTCACTTTTCCACTTTAGCCCTTGACCTTCTCTCTCCTCAAAAGATATTTTTTATAAAATTTGATTCTCTCGCTCTCAAAATGAGCTTATTTCAGCTAAATAATACTCTGATCGGCCCGGCCGATCGCACGATCGTCCTGGACGATCTGAACAAAAATCCAATCGGACTGGGACGATTTTTCCGGACGATAATTAATTTCCTGGACGATTTGCTCTCTGACTTGTGCCATGCTCTGATCGTCCCGGGACGATCCCAGATCGACCCGGACGATCCCTACAGGAAATCTTTCCTGTAACTTCTGTATAGAATCTGGAACAAAATTGAACTGATCGTCCCGGGACGATCCACGATCGGCCCGGAAGATCCTGGAGCAGATCTGATATTATAACTATAGTTTTTCCGACCTCCATCGCTATAATGGTCCTTCTGACCTTCATTGTAAGACAATGGTCTTTCTGACCTCTAGCTCTTACCGATTACAGGTCTTCTGACCTCCGTCATCTACTACGGTCCTTTCAACCTCCATGGTCAGCAACGATCTTTATGACCCCTATCTCCTGCCTATTATGATCATTTTAACCTCTGTCACTTATTATAATCCTTCCAACATCCATCGCCAGACAACAGTCTTTCTAACCCCTATCTCCTACCAACTACGATCCTTCCAACCTCTATCGCATACTAAAGTCCTTCTGTCCTCCATCGTTAGACAATGATTTTTCTGACCCCTATCTCATGCCGACTACAGTCCTTCCGACCTCCGTCACTTACTACGGTCCTTTCGACCTCCATCACCAGAAAACGGTTTTTCTGATCCTTTTTTCTTGCCAACTATGGTCTTTTCGACCTCCATCGTCAAACAACGATATTTCTAAATCTTGTTTCCTGCCGACTATGATCCTTCCGACCTCTGTCGCCTACTACGGTCCATCCGACATCCATCGTGAGACAACGGTCTTTCTTACCCTTATAGACTACCGACTACAGTCCTTCCAACCTCTGTCGCCTACTACGGTCCTTCCGACCTCCTCCGCCAGACAACAGTCTTTCTGACCACTATCTCCCACTGACTACGATCCTTCTGACCTTCCTCGCCAGACAACGATCTTTCTGACCACTGTCTCCCGTCAACTATGGTCCTTTTGACCTCTCTCACTAGACAACGGTCCTTGTCACCACCGTCACCAGACTACGGTATTTCTGACCTCCATCGCCCGTCGACTATGGTTCTGCCAACTAAGCAAACATTTCAATACTAATTCTTCAAATTCTCACCATTTAATATGATGAATATTTGCTACATCAACCCAAGGCCTTCCACCCAAGGAAGGGTCTCATTTGTAATCGACTGAAAATAATATTGGATTCATTCAAACTGGGCCAGCCCCGTGGTTTTTCTCTCTTTTGAGAAGTTTTTACATAAAAACTCTTGTGTCTCTCATAAACGCTACACCCTCTCGTTAATCTGCATGTGTGATGGATCTTCATACAAAGCTAAGGCCTTAAACTTTATATTTCTGTACCGCCGCGAATAATCCATGATGCAACATGTCCCACATCGATTAATTGGATTTCCCTCCTCCTAATGAATCAATCATAAACAGTATTTATCAGTCACAAATAGGGAATCAATAAATAATATTTGTCACTTGTCAGGCAGCAATTAGTCAAAATTTTCTCTTTCTAGATGTTCTTACTTAATCAAATTTTCTCACCTTCTACTTGATCAAAATTGCCCCTTTCTACGCCATACGTCTCGATTGTTTGTCAGTATTTTTTGCTAACCAATCGTCCAATCATTCTAATCACATTTCCACCAATTATCATTATTTAGTTGACCAATCCTTTCCTTATTTTTTAAAAAAGAAAAAAAAAAAAAAAAACTAGCCTTTTCACGATTGATGGAGATGTCCACTCCGAAAAGGATGAAATCAATCTCTGTTTTGGGAGTGAAAGGATCAAACAAATCTATATTTTGAGGATGAGAAAAACTAGGGGTTTCAATTTGGATCAATGGGTCGAATTCGGATTGAACTCGATCCAACCTTAAATGGGTCGACACTAGCCTGACCTAATTTTGCAAACAAGGTCAGAATTGTCATCTCGCGAGGGAGGGATGACGATAGTCTTCGGCTCTTAGGTAGGCCGACAGCGGCATCTCAGGCGACAGCGACAGCTAGTGGGTGGGACGATAGCTTCACTCTTCAGCTCTTCGAACTTCGCTCATTAGCTGGCTTCAACTGGGATAGCAGCACAGGCAGGAGCCGTAGGATGCAGGCCAACAACGGTGACGGCCATGAGCGACGGCTACAACGCGACCCTGAGCGACAGGTACGACGCGACTGAGTTAAGAGACAAGTTATGTGACACAACCCTGAGCGACATCTATGATGGGACCCTGAGAAACGTGACAAATGGGTCAATTCGGGTCTACTCGCGGATTTCTAGGTCAACCCAAGCACGACCTGTTTTCAAACAGATTGGAAATCCAAACTCGGACCCAACCCGTTTCACAAGCGGGTTGACCCAAACTCGAATTTTTCCAAGTCGGGTCTGAGTCGAGTTTTGGGTCGTGTCAATATTTATTGAAGGTGGATAAATAATTAAAATGCAAATTCTTCTAAGGACAAAAAAAAAAAAAAAAAAAAGAGCTCGGGGTGGAGCAATTGATCACCCTGAGTTCTTCTTGGTTTCACCCTTGCGTGAATGATGACTAAGTACAATTTCAATTTTAAATTAGTAAAGACTTTAAATAATGTTTGAAAAATCATCGCCCCTTTAAGGGGGGACTAATATGGGTGTTAAAAAATAATCTAATTCAACAATTTGATAGAGACCTGACTTGAAAAATGGTTCTTAGTTAACTCATTTAATAAGCAGGTTAGCTTCGGATCTGGAATTTCAACTAGTAATTTAATTAGTAAGCTTAAACCCGATTTTGAATTGATTATGATCTATTTATTTATTGATATGATCAATTAACCTAAACTTTATAGTTACCAAGTTACAATTTATCGTTTAACTTAGAGCATGTTATCAGGTTAGATTCAAACATCCGAGTTGTGGGGATCAATTTCGGACGCACCTTTATGACCCATTAATTAAATAGGTTGAGGCTGGAACCCCTCCCCTGTGTTCAAATCAGATTAAGTTAAGGTCGAACTCAAGCCTAACCTGTTAAACACTCCGTGCAATTAGGATTGTTTTTTTTTTTTTTTTTTTTTAAGATTTAAAACATATATTTTTTTTCTAATTTTGCCCAAAAGTCCAAAATGGAAGGTAAAAGGAAATATTTTTTTTTTTAAATCTGAGATGGTCAATTAAAATAATAGAAAGAGTAAATGTTCAGAAAAAAAATACTCTATGTAAGTCACATAATTGACTTTCTTCTAATCTTGAATTATGAAAGTCCAAAAGCTTCGTTTGTTGTTTCTTAAAACAGTTTTAATTTTTATACTAAAAAAATTATTTTAATAAGTAATAAAAAATTTTCTCAAACAGCGGCTTAATATCAAAACCAAGGGGCGGCTTATAAATTTTATGATTGGATCAGTAAGATATTTTCTCCTGAATTCAAAAAGCATTATTATTTATTTCTGCATGTCTCATTGCTACAATATAAGCCAAAAAAATTATATTTAATATTATGTTTTTTTTTTAAATTGTGTTCTTTTTTTATCAATAAATTATAAAATAAATAACTTTGTAAATTTATAGAAAATATTTACATATAAAATAAATAAATAAATATGTATAATTTGTTATTAATATATACAAAATTTATTTCATATTTTTAATAAAAAAATCAAACGAGTTATTAATATTAATTTCTATAAATTTAATATCTTACTCTTATAGATAAATTTGAAAGTATTTTAGTACTTCTACCACATTTTGAATTGACACTATTTTGTGCTAGCTCTATTTCAAATTATGTTCTAGCAAATTATTTTGATATAGAAATTTAGATGGAGAGATAAAATGTCTCTTATGCTAAAATTTTAAAAATTAAATTCTCGTTATTTATGAAATTTTATATCTGAAAAATATAAGAGAATATTAGAGGTGTCGATGAATAATATGTTCCAAGTCCAACTCAAAAAATATTGGTTTGAGTTGACCCACTTAATAAACGAGCTGGGTTAGCGTTAACCCATGAATCCTATTTTGGCCCAAAAGTGACCCATTTAATTCATTTTTTTATTTTTATTTTTTGGTATGAAAATTTATTTTTAATTAATTAATTTAAACTCTATAATTGACTTGCTATAAATTTTTTAATCAAATTGGGTCATTAAGTCGAGTTCGGATTATTCGGGTTGATAGCGGATTGTATTTGGGTTGAAGGGATTTATGTTGATCAATTTTAGATCAAACATGAGGATTACAAAATAATTTTTGGAAAATCATTTGACATTAAAATAGGATATTCTAAATTATTATTTTTTATAAGAAAATGTTATCAAAAAATCATGAAACATATTTTTATTGGATTTTACCTACTTAAATGTACCTTCGAATAAAATTCATAGGAATTGGTTAAAGGATGAACGCATTAATTTTTTTAATCATTTTTCAAGTATTTGATTTACGTTTTGTTTGGGATTAATTTCTCACTGCTTCTTAAAATAACATTTTTGTACAAAAAATAAAATTTTGTATTTAAAAACTGCTCTAAAAAGCAATAAAAAATCCGAATCAAATGAAGTCTTAGACTCATTTAAATTCATATCAAATTAAATTTAAATTTTGTTTGGGATGGCTTTCTGACTGCTTTCTAAATCAGCTTTTAGTTCAAAAATAGTTGAACCAGAAATTTTTATGCTAGAAAGCTGCATTAGAAAATAGTAAGAAAACAATCTCGAACGAAGCCTTATATTTCATTTGGGATGACTTTCTTACTACTACTTAAAATAACTTTTTAGTGAAAAATTAAATTTATTTTATTAAAAAGTTATTTTAAGAAACAGCAAGAAATTCGTTCCAAACAAAATCTCATTGTCGTTATATTCATCTTATCAGGATGCTCAATTTCATCCAAATAAATTATCTTATAGCTTATCACTTATATGTGAATTATAATATGTAAAAACAGCTTTCTAGCACCCTGTTTGGTCCAAATTATTGGAACTTTTCAAACGTGATAAATTAAAACGTTATAGATTTAAAATTCCATGTTGATATAATTGGGCTATGTCATAGGCAGACATGTGACGGATCATGGAAGAATGCAAACAGCGACATGTTTGGGTTGATTTTGTCATCATTCACGAATAAAATATCAATGAAAGGGACAGAAAGCTGCCCTATTGGTTTGGTTATAACTCTTGTAATAATAGGCCATTAATATCATCCTATACACTTATCCTATACCATTTCTATACAATTTGATACCTATACACAATTTATAGGTGATGTGATCTATTTTGATTTGAGTTAGGACGTCAGTCAAATTCGACGCATAATAAATGTTTTTTTTTAGGGTTGACGAAATAGGATTATATAATGTATATTATTATTTATGAAAAAAAATTAGAATTTGAGCAAGCGCATTTATTAAAAGTTGGTAAAATAGTTAAAGAGAAAAAAAAATTTCAAAGTGGATAATTGTTTATTTTGGATTTTTCTTGATTTCACTCATGAGATTAATTAAGAAATATGAATTTTAAGTTTAAGAGACACCAAGATCTTGAGAGGTATAAGAGACACCAAGAATTTTACGTGGAAAATCATAAAAAGGTGAAAAATCACGGGACTTCCTTGATTAGAGAAATAAGAGTATGGAGACCTTCAAGAAAAAAAGATATTGGCTTAAGTTGAGGTATATATATTTCACTCTAAATTTAATTTTTTTAAGTTTTATATCATTAACCATTTCACATTTTCAAATTCAATCAAAATTTGAGTTTCCTGGTCATATACACCATTGGATTCTTCAATCCATTGGTGTTAAATGGTGTAATTATAAAACCACTCTCAAGGCTGAGCATTGGGACAGTAGACCAATTGAGAAAATTATGGAGACTATTCCAGTTGGAGTTAATTAAATGCAATGGTGTCAATTTGTTAACCAATGGTCAAAGCCAGAGGACAAGGTAAATATTGAGATTAAGCTTTTTTGTTAAAATATTTTAAAAGTGATAATTTAACATTATCATGTATCACATGAAAGTGCTATCAAAAATTCTGCGAATGTCAAAAAGCAAACTTGTCCTCACACAATGGGTCGTGTGAGCTCAGTTTGGAGACAGAAGTAAACGGTATGAATTTAAATGTTTAATTATAACAATTAAATACTGCATTTACAAAATTACATTTTTTATTAATATAATTTTTTTGTAATCTACTAAGGATAGATTACAATTATGGAAAATTAATAGAATGCATAAAGATGGGATCTGGTCATCTGAAGATGATATGCAACGATGGATAAATTTAAATAGTGATTCTAAATTATTTTTTATAATATATTTTTCAACATATTTAATTATATATAATTGTAATGTAGACACACGCATGTAATCTTCTTGTTGAGGAAGGGTTGACACCTAAAGATGGAAACATTGAAGCTAATGAGAGACTTTTTAGCATAGTAATGAGACCAGAATATTCAGGTCGAGTTCGTACACAAGGATTTAATGTCACTCCGACCCGATACTTTCCTCAAAGTACAAATGAAGCAGGTGGTGGTAGTGGTAGTAACTTTGGTCAAATAGCAAGTCTACGAGAGGAGCTCAGCGCATTTCATTATGAGATGAGACAATTTGTGCAACAGTTCCAAATCAATCAACCACCACAAGGAGGATATGAAATGACATGAAAAAATAGTAATTTAATGTTAATTGTATATCTATTGATTCTTAATATCTCGTCAACTTCATATTATTTTCAGGGTGGCAATGATGATTCATCTAATGCTTGATAGTCTTCTGGAAGCTTATGTTTATTATGCTGATAAGCTGTAGTATTTATTCTAATGCTTCGAGTTGTATGGACTGTAGTGAATATTTCATGTATTTTTGAACTCATGTTGTTATGATTTTGAATTGTACAGTTGTTCTTTTAATGTTTGAACTCGGGATTTCCACTATTCCTGAAGCAAGTCAGCTGGAGACTTTAGTTAGTGTTTCACTTTGAATATTTAATTTGTTTGCATTGCATCCTATTATCTTGGTTTATCTTTGAATGCTCTAATAACAATGCATGCAATTTGACCTTTTGATGCATATAATTAGGTTTGCAATATACTTGTTTGAGTATTGGATTTTCTTAGTAGACAATCTCTTTTAGTCATATAGTTGAACTATAATTGGTATGCATCAGTGAGCCCTATAATATTGATTTATTTTAATGTAAATTTCCAGAAAGTACTGTATTAATTTTGTATTATTTAAACAAATCATTGAGTTGTGCGGTTTATTTTCTGTGGAGGGAAAGAAACGACAGACGTTTTGGTTGGATTCAGAGCTCCCATACATTATTTATCATAAGATTTCTGATGCGATCATTACTAAAACGAGAAGTTGGAAGAACATTGATAAGTTGCAATCCAAGTATTCTCAAATTATCAAATCTAGCTTGAGCGGACTCTACTTGCTTACATCCTTAACTCTATCACAACGATTTGGTTAAAAAAAATAATCCATGTAACTTTAATTATTATTTAAGAAAAATTCTATAACAACATCATCTTGAAAATTATTGAAATGAATTTTGTGAAAAAATAAAAAATAAAAAAAAGGTGAGAATATCATGACCAAAATTTGATTTGGATAAATTTTAAAATATTCAATTTTCCTTGAGATAAAAAGAACTAGAAAATTTAATTATTTATTTATATATTTTACTTATCTAAAAAAATTAAAAACTCATCTAAGCAAATTTTCATATTTTAATCAGAATATTGCAACCCAATGCTTCTCCTTTTTGGACATACCTAAATCAATTTTCATCTAAAATTTTCTCATGTTTTTTAACCTTTATTTCTTTGTTTCATTTTTCTTTTTCAGTTTTTGAAATATATGAAATGTTGCTAGCCATTTATTTGAAATTTTAATTAATTCTTTTATCTTTTTAATTCTATAAAATTTTTTCATATTAAGATAAAAATAATCATCATAATCATCTTATTATGATTTTTTTAGCGAACGAAAAAGTAAGATGATATGTATACATAAAGATTAGGATCCGCTTAGAGCGGCTATAGTTTTTTTATAAAAATTGTTCTAAAGTTATTATGAGAAAAATAAATTTTTGGGGCATTATAAATTTATTTTTTTATTTGAAAAATCGGATATCAACTTTCTTACAGCTCTCACAGATTAGTAGATTTGCTTACAAAAAATCAGCCGTTCAATCAAAAAATTTTAAAAAAGCAACGAGAAATCAACAAGATCGTAATAGTTAAATGGACTATAGTTCCGGTCTAAGAAAACGAAGCTATCACAAAGTTGTTCGAAGCAGGAGAAGTTATTACATTCGGACAAAAATCAGAAATCCGGACAAATACCGAGTGCTCGGTACCGAGCACCCAAGTGACGTGACGTTTTATTATTGGTCTTTGGATATGTTCCGTGTCCGCACATAATAATTACTCCCGAAGCAGACCCTAAATTATTTTTAGCATATAGAATGAAAATTAGAAACTTACACATTTGAAAGAAAAAGGCTGATAGGATTAATTAAAGGGATCTAAGAGAAACAGAAATCTAACAAATAGGACGAGGAGGGTTTTTTTTTTTCTTGTTTTTTAATTTTAGAAGTTTATCCATGTAAATAATGAATATTTAGGTGTTAAATAGATAATTCCTATAGTTTTAGTGATATGCATATAAACTCCTAATAGAGAGAGACTGATTTATATACAAGTTACTAAAAACTCCATCATTAATTTACATATTTAACAGCTAAAGTTCACTATTTACATTGTGATGCCCCAGATATCAATAGTGAAAGGATTCGTCTGACATTCTGATCGAATTCCATTCCAGATGCCTTGCTCGGACCTGAAAAATTTTCAACTACATATAATGAACTTACAAAGCCCAGCAAGTCACCAAAGCCTACAACTGAAATCAAAGCACGGCGATGCTATCAATATGCATGTCAGTCAATCAAATCCATATCAGTCAATGGTCAATAAGTCTATGCAATACGGAAGTCCATAGTCAATAAAACCAGTCAATGCAGCGGCAGGCGAATCGATAAATCAACTCAATAAATCCATGTCAATCTCGAAGAAATCCGTACACAATAGGAAATCAATCAATCCGTCAAATCAATCGCTATCAAATCAAATCAATGCGGTCTAATCAATACTATCTATTCAATTAAATCAAACGAGGAAAGCAGTACGATAAATCTCAACAGTGAATCCATGCAGCAGTCAATACGGTGCAGAAACAGTAACAACAGTGAATCTATATGCAAGATCAATAAATCCATAGGCAGTAGTAACAATGAATCTATAAGCAGAAATCAATGAATCTATAGGCAACAGTATCAATGATTCTATACTATTCATGTCCATGCTATCAATGCAATATCTATATCCATCCATTTCTATATCAATGCTCAATGTCGATGCACAGCAATCAATCAGTGAAATCAATGAAATCGTACGATGTAGTAAATCCAATCAAAGTCGATAAAGCAGGAATCTATAAAACAATGAATCCATAAATCAATACAATAAATATGCAATTCCATACAATGGTCTTACTCGACAAGCACAAACACTAGTCATGATCAATAGTGATGTTGTAGAATCCATATTGCTGTTGTAGATATCCATACGTTGATTTCAATCAATAAGAGTCGTCACTCTTTTGCCCGTCGGCCGCCCGTCGGCATATAAAACTCCTTATGACTCCCATCAATAGTGCTGTTGTACACCCAGTTGGTGAAATGAGTATTACGTTGCAGGATGTTTTCATGATATTGGGGATACAGATTGATGGACCTTCTTTTGTTGGACACCCAGTTGTTGGTTCAGGCAGACGATGGTTGAGTTGGCCAGATTGTTGTGATGATTTACTAGGCCAGCATCCGGACCCAGATGTTTTGTATCATGACCCATTCAATCCACGGATTACAGCGAAGTTTAAGATGGGCCAGGCGCATGCGCAGACATGTATTCCACTAAGGTGGTTGAGGTGGATTTTTTGGAGGGACTCCTACATTGATTTATCTGAGATGGATTTTTGGAGGCATGTGCGAGCTTATATTTTATTTCTACTTGAATGTCACCTACTCCCAGACACTTCAGGCTCTGAAATTCATTTACAGTACTTGTCGTTGATGGAGGATATAGCGATATTCAGGACATACTCACTTGGAGGTGCAGTACTAGCTCATTTGTATAGGGAGCTATCTGAAGCAACTAGACCGAAACGAGCCAACATTGCAGGGTGCATCCACTTATTACAGATATGGTCTTGGGAGCATCTGCATGTTGGAAGACCTCAGCTTCATGTACCATTTCCTATTCAGCTTGATGGTTTGAGTGTTGGAATAAGGTAATCTGTTATATTTATGTTATTTAATTTTAGTTTTATTGCTAAGGTATTAATAAATATTAAATAGGTGGAATGAGGAACGACTTCGGGAGGTACCTGTAGGAAATGTTATGACATACAGGGATGAACTGGATGGCTTACTGGAGAGTCAGGTATGTTAAGTATAATTATATTGATACATTTTAATCATATTTGTTCCATATTATGACGAATAATTTGTTATATAAAAATGATACAGGTAATATGGGAACCATACACTGCAGAGATTCGTGCTCAGGTTCCAGAGATATGCACTTCAGGTCAGGACACTTGGCTCTCCAGAGTTCCTTTGATCAGTTGGAAAAGGGTTGAGTGGCATCTCCCTGATCGAGTACTACGACAATTTGGATACTGCCCTTCTACTGATATCATGCTAATGGATCCTAGTTTTGTAAGAGTTGATGGACGTGGTAAGTCAGATACTGATTGGGCATTGTATCACCAGGCAAGTATTGCACTATGGGAGAGCAGGAGAGCATACATTGTTACTGGAGAGATTTCAGGGTTGGACTATGATTATAAGGTGAAGCAGTACTTAGCATGGTTTCATTCTTGGGCTACACTATACATGCTAAAGCCCCAAGTGGATCCTCCGAGTACATTCTATCCAAGATCACCAACTGAACATCACATGGTAAGTTTAAGTTATTTAAATTTAATTATATGAAAAATTTTAACTGAATTACTTATCCTGGCAGCGAGATTTCTTTGTGAGCATGGAGAGAAGATTGCAACCACACTTTGGCGGTACTGAGGGGACACCTTTACAGGTGGATGTGAATATTGTTGGAGATATGTGCCAAAGATTGCGACAACAGATATACATTGACGATGCTCATTATTTTGATGAGGCAGATACTCAGGTGTTTAGTCCAGCCATTCCGACTACAGATCCACATGATGCTGGGCCATCCTCCTATCCTGATCTTGGTCCCTCTCAGAGCCACTTCACAGCTGAGTTTGATGTCGCCTCCACACCTCTGTTCGTACCTTCCTCCTTGGGAGAGCCCCCAGTTACTCAGCAAGATGTTAGTGATCAGGACCAGCGCCATCTACGTACCAGGCCATTACGAGCACCTCAGCATTTTACTCCAGTCACTGATGCGATTCCACATCGACATAAAAGGAGGCATTAGTTTTTTGTATCATGTATCTTTTAGCTGCTTTAGTTATATTTTATTGTTTATGTTTCTTATTCTGCTACTATGGAACTACTATTTCGTATTATGGAATTAAATTTATTATGCTCTTCTATTAACTCTTACATGAAGTTTGATTTAAAAAACATAATGTTAAAGATCCAAGAACATATATTTTTTAAAAGAATTTGTAATATTTGATATACATATATATACTTATTATAATTTATTTTTATCAATTAGAGCGCATATAACTTCTCAATGATCTAATCTAAATTTGAATTCTAAATATACCAAAAACTTGAAAAATAGATTAAGCCTCTTATATATATATATATATATATATATATATATATATACCAAAGCCAACTTTTATTTATAAAAAAGAATATATAGTAATTGATCATAATCCTATTTAGTTGCAATTTTTTTTTTTTGTATGAACAAGCGTAAGTCGCCCGTTCACGACAACTACATAATCCCGTTGCTTCAAGAAATAACGGTCTGAAATAAATAACAGTCGGTTGAGTTATGAAAGAGCTAAGTCGCCCGTTTATCGGGCGACTTATCCTAAAGAAGTAAGTCGCCCGTTGAACGGGAGACTTTGGCGAGTTTAAAATTTTTTTTTCGTTGGTTAATCGCTTAATTAAATTCTAAACGGTACTTAGTTTAAACAATTTATCTTGAAAAAAACCTAGAACATCATGAAAGTCTACGACTGGATCTCATTAAAATTGGCAAGATCGGCATAACGTGCAGTTTAAAATGAGACTGCTCGAATGCAAAGCTAGTGATATGATCTAAAACGTCCATATCTACAAATGGACCTGATATGTTCTCAAAAATTTATCTTGATCGGCACGAATCTCAAGGCAAAAAGCTAGTTGAAAACTTCAAAAATTAAATCCGGAAGAACCAGAACTCCGATTTCAGCGAGCCTATAGTCAAATTGAGCGTCTCGGAAATACGAACCCAACGACACCAAATTCGACCCAATCCGAGTCCAAATGGGACCGAATCAAGGACCCGAAGCGCTGTTGGAAGGTTCAAACCGCAATTTGAGTTACCAAACGGTCTTCGATTTTATCGAGCTTATACTTGAATTGAGCGACTCGACGAGACGAATCCAACGAGCCTAAGATCGCCAAATTCCGACATCCTTAAGGCCTTCAAATGTCCAACGAACGGTACATGATCAAATGATTCGATATCGGCCGTCCATTCAAACCACTCCCAGTTCGCCCATGATCTCACGTCTATTTACGGGCTTTGCCACTCCATAAAAACTTTTAATAGAGCCCTCATTCTGCACAAAGGGGAGGGAAGTGAAGAGAGAGAAAAAGAAGAGAAGGAGGAGAAGGAAGAAGCTCCTCCTCGACCACCGCCGGAGCTCTTCCTGCCGCCTGAAGACGTCGGAACTCTGCCGGATTTTCAGGAAACACCGGGAATTTGCAGAACTTTGTAACTTTGTGAGAAGTTGATTATAAACTGATCGTCTTGATTGGTAAGACGGATCAACCTTTGTACTTCATACAAACACTAGTGGAACTTTACAACTGGGCGATACCCTGTGGTTTTTACCCTTTTTGGGTTTTCCACGTAAAAACTCTGGTGTTTATTCTCTTTTCAGTTTGTGTGTTGAATACTCGTGCAACGCTAAGACGAATATTTTCTAACTTTACTGCCGCGTATATTCTAGCACGCAACAGGACCAACAATGCCCAAAGAAAAAGAAATCAAAATGAGATTTGAACAACCCGCAAAACTTTAACTTTTGGGTGATATTTTTATTATTTTTTAAAATTTTAAATGTTATGCAGATAATTAATGAAATTTAAATGATAAATATATAAATATTAAAATTTTAAATATTATTCGTCTAAATCACAAAATAAAATAAAATAAAACTAGTACAACCCATATTTCTTAAAATTATGATGCTACGCCTTTACCAAATCGGCTCTTATCCTGGGCGGGCCTTTATTGCTCAAAAGCTCTGCCTTCTTCACGAAGACATTGCCGCCTCTATTTCTCAGTCCAATTTGGAGAAAATGATCTTGCTTTAGAGAAAGCTAAAAGGAAGCAATGATGCACGGCCCGGCGACAACCGGAGAGCCTTCGAAGAAGAAGGTATTGCTTTACATAAAACGTCCGGCGATAATCTGTATGCGTGGGTTACATTTTTTTTCTGATTTCATGAACAAAGTTTTAGCCAGATAGTTCATGCTTATATTCGCTGTATTATAAGCATATTGTTTGTTTGCGGTATCCTAATCACATTGTGCAGTGGTACCATAGTTTGAAAACCTAGCTCCAAAATCGCCCCACAGGTGTCCTTAATATGGTTTTTCTTCCTCGTTCCATTTTTAAACTGCTCTTGATTGGTTTAAGCAGTTCTAGGGCATTCTATTGCATACTACTCCATGGAGTAGTACAGTTACATATGTCAAACTTTTTGGGCAATCACTGTCTAATAGAGTTTTTATGTTGAAAATGTTGCAATTGAAATGCCTTCGGTTAATTTATGGTAAATCAAGTGTAGAATTGAATTGTGCAGTAGATTATAATTACTTAATAAGATCGATAATTTTGGATATTTGTTTTTGCTTCAGATTAAGGTCTCCTTCAAAGTTATTAGATCTCTTACACTTGATGTTTTAAGCTCTGACACAATTGGGAGTATCAAAGACAAGATCTACAGGATTGAAGGGACTTCAGTCAACCAACAAGAGCTCTTTTTTGTAGGGAATCATCTAGAAGATACCAAAGCACTATCTGATTACATTGTTTCCACTGATTCTGATTCCACCATAGATGTTTGGGTTGAAGGAAGAATGCCAATTTCCATTAAAATCCCATCAATGGAGAAAACTTTACCTCTTAATGTGAAGTTTGTGGAAACAGTTAAGAAACTGAAAGTCATGATTCAGGATGAGGTGGGAATTCCTTCAGATCAGCAACTTCTTATTTTTTGTGGCAAAACACTCAAAGATGATGAGTTATTAATTGATTGTGGTATCATAAAGGATTCTACAGTTTATGTCATGTTGAATCCATTAGCTGAGCTTCTCCTCTATGTCCACATGGCTTGTGACAATGCCTTCAGTCTTGAAGTAAAGGCAGGATATACCATTAGCGATGTCAAGGTCATTGTTGAGAGTTTAAGAGGAATTCCTTCTAGTCAAATAAAAGTTTTTCATGATGAAGTTGAGCTTCAGGATAGCTTCACCTTATCATTCTACAAAATAAAGCACCAATCTGTTCTGCATCTACAAGCTCCAATACAGATATTTGTAAAAATTGTGACTGGAAAGACTATAACTATCACAGCTGAAGCTAGCGATACCATTGCAATTATCATCACAAAGATTGCAAGCAAGACGGGTTTTAAATGCAAGAATTTGAAGCTCTTCTATGCTGGAAAGGTACTTCAGGATCAAAAGACTCTTTCATTCTATGGTATAAAAAGGGAATCAACAATCTATCTACGTTGAATCAACAATTTATCTGCCGGCGCGAACATTCTATGATTGTTGAAACAAGTGGTGCTGTTGGTGGATGATTCAGAACTAATCTCTTTATATGATAGTTGCATGTTAAATTGAGTGACAAACTTCTCACTTATTTTTATGTGTGACAATATCGTGACTTCATTTCTATTGTTCTAAATTACTGAACTATTTTGAATGCTGGTGTTGATAATTTATAGGGCTAAGTACTTTATATTGATTTCTTTGCAATTTAAGCTGCAGCTATTGATTAAAATCATCCTTCTTCATGCGGGTTGCCAGGGAAATAAATTAAATATGATAATCAAAGAAGTATGTCCACAAGGAATGAGAACTAAGGCCTTCAGATGCAAGGTTTTAAATTTTTATGTGGACTGCTCAAAACAGATGAATAATAGGAGTTGAGATTTTATGAAAAGATTATAGCTCAATGTGGGTAGATATGAATAGGGTGTCAATTTTTGAAATAATCAGGCAAATTTAGTTTCAAGTCGACCCGTTTAACTAACATGTCAGATTCGAGTTCTAATTCTCAAACCATATGAATAATTGGGTCGGGTTTGGACCTGGAAATGACCCGCACGCAACCCACATGAAAAAGGAAGATTTTAAATCAATGGCAACAGCTTAAGTTGCAAAGAAATCAATATAGGGTATTAAATATGTTCAAATTTCATAAAATTTAGCTCTATAAAATTATCAAGCACTTACATTCATAATTGTTTAGTAATTATGAACTTTTACCCTAAAAATAAGTGAGAAGTCTGCCACTCAATTTAACATGCAACAAACATATGAAGAGATTAGTTTTGAATCATCCACAAATAGTACTAATTGTTTCAGCTATCATAGACTGCTCAAGCTGATAGATGGAATGTTGATTCAGTCTAGAATATAGATTATTGATTCTATCTTAAATATCATAGAATGCATTTGTCTTCTGATATTGAAGTACTATTTATCACATAAGTAATTTAATAAAAAATAATTTACGTTTAATAAAAAACTTGTGTTTACAAAGAGTTAGTAGTACTAATTTTTGAATTGATTTGCAAATCAACAATAATTAAAACTTGTGAACTAAAATTTTCATCTTCTCCTACATTCTCAATCCCCTACTTCTATGAGTTGTCCATATAAAAATTTGGAACTTTTCATTAAGAAATTCAATTGATCTAAATTTACCTTCATTAATTAGCTAATGATTTGAAGATCTTCATCTCATTCCAATACAAAATATGCTCATAGTTCATATAATTTAGCCCTATAAATTTAACAACATCAACATTCCTAATTGTTTAGTATTTTATAACAATTGAATTCAAGTCAAGATGCAATCATCAAAAAAAGGAAGTGAGAAACCTACCACACAATTTAACTTGCAACTTTTATATGCAGAGAATAGTTCTGAATCATCCACCAAAAGTAGTACTTGTATAATTCAACTATCATAGAATTTTCGAGCCAGCAGATTCATTGCTAACTCAACTTTGTTAGATTGCTAATTACCTTTGAATTCCATAGAATGCTAAAGTATTCTGATTCAGAAGAAACTTTCAAGCATACAAGAGCATTAAATTCTGGCTTTTGAAACTCGTCTTGGTTGTAATCTTGGTGATGATAATGGAGATTATAACCAAGCGTTACGGTGGAGGAGAAAATGACATGGCTTCTTCCTTTGCTCCATGTCTTCCTCTACAGCCGAGCTACAGGTAAAAAAGTAAAACTTCACAGAAATGTCTTGAGAAAAAAGAGTTTTGGGGTTGGCGGAGATAGTTGATGGGGAGCTAGCCAAGGGAGGAAGAAGAAACTTGATTATATCGTGCTACTATAATACAATATAAAAATAGATAATTTGAAGAAAAAAATTTTACTTGATTTTGTATTATAAGCTTTGTACATTATTTCTAGATTCGAAATAGTGAAGAAAAGGAAATTAAATTATCACGTGTAATAAATATTAATTTAATACATATATTAAATGAAAAGAGATAAAAATAGAATAATTTAACACCTATAATGAATGCCAATTTAATACATATATTAAATGAAAGGAAATCAAAAGGAAAGTGAATTAATGCCCATAATAAATGTCAATTTAATGTATAGACCAAAAGAAAGAAAATATGAAAATAAAGAATTAATTGATATATTTAATTTTTCAATACCTAAATAATGTATCCAAACAGCCCATAACTTTATACAATAAATTCAACATTTTCTCTTCACTCAGCCAACCCCCACTAGGGGTGTAAGTGAGTCAATCCACCTCGAGCTCACGAGTCGAGCTTATCGAGCCACGAGTTCTAGCTCAATGACTCAACTCAAAAGCTCATTAAGCCGGTCAATTAACTTAAAAATATATTTAATAATTAATTTACATTAACATTATATAATATATTTTAATAATTTTAAATTAATTATACATTAAAAAAAAAATCTAAAATTAAGAAATCGTGTTGAGCTTTCTAAATAAGCTAAAGCAATTGAGTCGAGCTTGAGCCTATAAAAATTTTAACTAGTTAAACTCAAGCCTAGTAAATGAGCTCGAGCCCATTAAAAGCTAAACAAGAAAGTTGAAGGTTGTGCAAGGCTGGTGTTGGACATATGCCTTAAGGTTTCTCTTGAACATCATTTGGCACAATATTTTTCCAAGCTTCATAACACTAATGCACTCAGTGTCTCTCCTGGGTGCAACTATTGCTGCACAAGATCATTGTTTTAAGGCCTGATTGCCCCTCAAATCTCTAAATCCGCCATTATGGGTGTAAACAAAGTCGAGCCAAGTTCGAGTCACCCTTCGTATGAACTTGAGCTTTATTAATTGTTAGAGTTCGAGTTTGATCTCGAGCCTAATTTTATAAGATCGAATGAAAGAAAAAAATAAGTATTATTCAAGCAGTTATCATAATAAAATTAAAAAAAAAGAAGAAATTGGAAGATAAATAATTATGAAATCATTCAATATAAGAAAGAGAAATATATATATTTTTAATAAATATATACATGAACAATAGCATGTATTCTAATATATTTTAAATTAAAAATTTTAACTAATTGATTGGTGAGCTAACTTGTCTAGTCTAAACTGACTCGAGTTTAGCTTATTAGCTCATTAAACTTAGCTCAAGAGCCATTTATCGAGCTAAGCCCGAGCCGACTTGACTTACATACACCTCAGTACCAATTATATTAGTGATAATGATTTTTTTGTACCATAATTTATTATACTAAAAATGAATTAAATTATTTTTTATATTTTTTCCAATTTTGAAATTTAAATTATTTAATATGAATTTGAGACAATTAATTTAAATAGAAAAAATGAACATCATGCACATCTAAAAACAACAGTAAGTCCCACTACCAAAATGTATTTCATATAATTTTTACAAAAACTATAACTAAACTTTTTGACCAATCTAGTATTTTCAATTCACAAAGCAACTTCTTCATTTTGGCTATGGACTAATTTTAAAGGAAAATTTTAGTATATTTTTATGAGCTTTTCTCTTTTTTTCTTTCATTATATTCCAAAAATTTATCTCTCTTTTGATCTCTTACACTTGATGTTTTAATCTCTGGCACAATTGGGAGTATAAAAATTTATGTCTTCAAAGAGTTAATGGTGCTAATTTTTAAATTGATTTGTAAATTAACTATAATTAAATTTGTGGTGCTCAAACATAAGTATTTTTTCCTAAATTCACAATCCCCGCTACCTTTCTAAAATCTTAAACAACTTTATATCCAAATGGGTTAAAAGTCTCTACCCAGACCTAACCAGCCCCAAACCCGAGCCGACCCAACTGACATATTGAGCTGAGGGAGTGTAGAGCAAGGGAGTGTCGAGCTTTGGTTGTGGGGCATGGGGGTAAGCGCAACTGCGCAGGAGCAACCGCTAGAGTGAGAGAACAGGTGCGACAATGAGCGGGTGTGCGCGAGGCTGAGTGGGCTAGCGGGTGTGCGTGAGGCTGAGTGGACTAGCGGGTGCAAGCGTGGGTGTGGGCCTACCAGCTGGGGGGATGCATGCGAGGTAGGCACAAGTGATCCATGTGAGTGATACAAACTTAAGTTATATGCACGATTGGTTAACGTGCCGGGTTGCATGCGAGTCATTTCCGGGTAAGACCCAGACCCGACCCAATTTTTCATATGGGTCTAGAATTAGAACTTGAACCTCGCCTATTTGTTAAATGGGTCGACTTGAAACCAAATGTGCCTGGTTATTTCAAAAATTGAAACCCTATTCATATCTACCACTTTGAGCTATAATATTTTCATAAAATTGCAACTCCTATTGTTCATCTATTTTGAGTAGTCCACATAAAAATTTAACACCTTTCATTCACAAATTCAATTGATCTAAAATTACATTCATTAATGAACTAATGATATGAAGATCCTCACCCTAGTCCACTAAAAAAATGATCTACCAAAAATCTATTAACTTTTCATTCACATATTCAATTGATCTAAAATCACCTTCATTAATTAACAAAAGATCTAAAGGTCCTCACCCTATTCCATTAAAAAAATGCAACACGATGAATTATCAACATTGTCATTCAAAATTTCTTAGTAATTTAGAACAATTGAATTTAGGTCATGATGTTGTCACCCATAAAAAATATGTAATAATTCTACGACAATTTATCATGCAATTGTCATAAGAAGAGAGTAGTTTTGAATCATCCACCAATACTATTACTTGATTCATCTATAATTGAATGCTAGATCCAGTAGATGAATCGTTGATTAAGCGTAGATAGATTGTTAATTCTCTCTTGATACCATAGAATGCAAGAGTCTTCTGATCTTGAAGTAACTTTCTAGCATACATGAACTTCAAATTCTAGCTTTTAAAACCCGTCTTTTTTGCAATCTTGGTGATGATAATAGCAATGGTATCGGTAGCTTCAGCTGTAGTAGTTATGGTCCTTCCAAGATATCATTGTCACTATCATCACTATAACTATCACAGTCATAGCTAGATATTCCATCGCCATTATTATCAACAACATTATAAGCAAGACATGTTTCAAAAAGCCAAAATTTAAAGCTCATGTATGCTGGGAAGTTTCTTCTGGATCAGGATACTTTTGTATTCTATAGAATTCAGACAGAATTAGCAATATATCAAAACCAAGTCAGCAATCCATCTACTGGCTCGAGAATTCTATAATAGTTGAGTTATGCAAGTACTACTATTTTTGGATGATTCTGAACTATTTTCGGCATATAAAAGTTGCAAGCGAAATTGTGTGGAAGGTTTTTCACTTCCTTTTTTGGGTGATAGCATCGTGACTTGAATTCAATTGTTATAAATTACTAAACAATTAGGAATGTTGGTGTTGCTAAATTTATAGAGCAAAATTATATGAACTCTGAGCATATTTAGTACTTTGTACTTATTTCATTTCAACTCATGATGCCTTCATTGATTAAAATTCAACCTTCTTCATTTGTTTGATTCATTTGTTTCAAACATGATTGATACGGCATCACAAAATTAGCTTGATCGGGTACGAATCTCGAGGCGAAAGCTAGTTGCAAACTTCAAAAATTAATTCCGAGAGCACCCCAACTCCGATTTCAGCAAGCTTATAGTCGAACTGAGCGTCTCGGAAATACGAACTCAACGACACCAAATTCGACTCAATCCGAGCCCAAATGGGTCCGAATCATGGACCCGAAGTGCTGTTGGAAGGTTCAAACCGCAATTTGAGTTACCAAACGGACTCCGATTTTGACGAGCTTATACTCGAATCGAAGGGCTCGACGAGACGAATCTAACGAGCCCAAGATCACAGAATTCTGACATCACTAAGACCTTCAAATGTCCAATGAACGGTGCACGATCGTAGGATTCAATATCGGTCGTCCATTTGACCACTCCCTATTCGCCCCTGATCTCACACCTATTTACGGGTCATGCCACTCTAGAAAATCTATAAATAGAGCCCTCATTTCTCACAAGAGGGGGGCCAAGCAAGAGAGAGAAGAGGAGAAGAGAAGGAAGGAGTTCCTTCTCGACAGCCGCCGGACCACCGCCGGACCACCGCAGAACCTCGCCGGACCACCGCCGGACCACCGCAGGAATCTCGTCGGACCACCGCCGAACCACCGCAGTAACCTCGCCGGACCACCACAAAACCTCGCCGGACCACCACCTTAAGGCCCGACGTTCATCCCCGACGTCCTGCCAAAGACTCGACGTCTTGTTCAAGGCCCGACACTCAGTCCCTACATCTTGCCAAAGACCCGACGTCTTGTTCAAGGCCCGAAGTTAAGTCCCGACGTCCTGCTGAAGACCTGACGTCCTGCTTAAGACCTGACGTCCTACTCAAGGCCAGACCATCAACATCCGATCTTCCAAGTGACACTGGGACTAACACCTGACTCCTTATCTCCTACCGCCTACGGTCCTTCTGACCACTGTCGCCTAATACGGTCCGACCGACCTCCATCACCAGACAACGGTCTCCGGCCGACTACGATCTCCTGCCGACTACGGTCTCCTGCCGACTACAGTTCTTCAGGCCTTTGTCGCCTACTATGGTCCTTCCGACCTCCATCAACAGACAACGGTCTTTCTGACCCAGGTCTCCTGCCGACTCCGGTCTCCTGCCGACCACGGTCCTTCAGGCCAAACAAACCTGTATATGTAACTCTTACCATGTAATGCAATCTATATGATGTACATTTGCTACATCAATCCAAGGCCTTCTCCTAAGGAAGGGCCTCATTTGTAATCGACTACAAATACTAGTGGATTCATTCAAACCGGGCCAGGCCCCGTGGTTTTTTCCCCTTTTTTCAGGGGTTTTCCACGTAAAAACTTTGGTGTCTCTTATGAACGCTACACCCTCTCACTTATCTGATTGTGTGCTGGATCTTCGTACAACGCTAAGACGTTAAACTATATATTTCTCTACCGCCGCGAATATTCCAGGACGCAACAATGATTATATTTATTGTACAGATGAAATAGGAGTTACTAATCTGACCCCATCGGAAATAATGTTATGCGCGTTTGATGCATTACAAAAACATTTAGGATTGCTTTAAAGTTATTTAGAATTTGAATATATATATATATATATATATATATATATATCAGTGAAGATTTTAAAAAAAAATTGCTCAATGCTTGTAAGGATTTAAATAGATTTCAAGTTGTTGGAGTGGTAGTGAAAGATTTAAGGTTGATAGTAGGGGTGTCAATTTCGGGTCACGGATCGGGTTCAGGTTGAATTCGGAACTGATCCGGGTTCAAACGGGTTAACCCTAACACAACCCGGGTAGATAAACG
Source organism: Dendrobium officinale (assembly GCA_019514585.1). Classification (NCBI taxonomy): domain Eukaryota; kingdom Viridiplantae; phylum Streptophyta; class Magnoliopsida; order Asparagales; family Orchidaceae; genus Dendrobium; species Dendrobium officinale. The sequence goes on along the minus strand of CM033699.1, from coordinate 15,959,233 downwards.
GGTCAGAAATCCGAACCCGGACCCGACCTGGCCGGTTGCCGGGTTGACCCGACCCACACGTGACCCAAAATGCGGGGACACGGGCGTGCGGGAGCGCGCAGGAGGATGCGTGCGGCGAGCGCCAGTGCAAGCTTTAAACAGTCCCATGTTGGGCTTCTACTCCTTGGGCAAGGTCTTAACCTCGACCTCAAAAAGACAGTAACGGTCTAAAAATAGACCATTCTTCACCTTTGATTCGGGATACACGCGGCATTCGCCCCCTCCCAATCAAGGTAAAATCGATCCCAGGGGGATTCGATTCGACCTCTTCTACACAGGTTAACGTCGTCGAGCAAAGGCTCCGACATACAACCTCAGAAAGGTCTCACATCCTTGGTGGATTCTCCCGGCCTCTTCCACACAGGTTAACGTCGTCGAGCAAAGGCTCCGACATACAACCTCGGATAGGTCCTACATCCTTGGTGGATTCTCCCGGCCTCTTCCACACAGGTTAACGTCGTCGAGTAAAGGCTCCGACATACAACCTTGGAAAGGTCCTACATCCTTGGTGGATTCTCCAACCTCTTCCACACAGGTTAACATCGTCGAGCAAAGACTCCGACATACAACCTCGGAAAGGTCCTACATCCTTGGTGGATTCTCCCGGCCTCTTCCACACAGGTTAACGTCGTCGAGCAGGGCTCCGGCATACAACCTCGGAAAGGTCTCACATCCTTAGTGGATTCTCCCGGCCTCTTCCACACAGGTTAACGTCGTCGAGCAGGGCTCCGGCATACAACCTCGGAAAGGTCTCACATCCTTAGTGGATTCTCCCGGCCTCTTCCACACAGGTTAACGTCGTCGAGCAGGGCTCTAACATACAACCTCGGAAAGGTCTCACATCCTTGGTGGATTCTCCCGACCTCTTCCACACAGGTTAACGTCATCGAGCAGGGCTCCGGCATACAACCTCGGAAAGGTCTCACATCCTTAGTGGATTCTCCTGACCTCTTCCACACAGGTTAACGTCGTCGAGCAGGGCTCCGACATACAACCTCGGAAAGGTCTCACATCCTTAGTGGATTCTCCCGACCTCTTCCACACAGGTTAACGTCGTCGAGCAGGGCTCCGACATACAACCTCGAAAAGGTCTCACATCATTGGTTAACGTCGCCAGAATGTCGTCAATGGACTTCTATCTGACTTCTCCACAATGTTAAAATTCTACATGATTTTGAATTTTCTCCTATCGCTGAACTTTTGCCTTGCAGGACTTTCGACGGACTAATACCCGGCACCAGAAATTCTTCCTATTGTCGGACTAATACCTGACGTTGGACTTTTGCTCCTCAGTGGACTTCTCCTTGACGTCGGACTTCTGCTCGTTAGTAGACTTCTACCCGACGTCGAACTTCTGCTCGTCAGCAGACTTCTGCCCGACGTCGGACTTCTGCTCGTCAACGGACTTCTGCCTGACGTCGGACTTCTGCTCGTCAGCGGACTTCTCCCTGTCGTCGGACTTCTACCCGTCGATAAACTTTCATCGGTCTTCTATCAGAGGCCGTACTTCTACACAACGTCGGATTTCACCTTGTCGTCGAACTTCTGCTCGTCAGCGGACTTCTACTCGTCGTCAGACTTCTGCCTGTCGACGAACTTTCATCGGTCTTCTGCCAGAGGCCATACTTCTACACGACGTCGGACTTCTCCCTGTCGTCGGACTTCTGCTCGTCAGCGGACTTCTACTCGTCGTCAGACTTCTGCCTGTCGACGAACTTTCATCGGTCTTCTGCCAGAGGCCATACTTCTACATGACGTCGGACTTCTCCCTGTCGTCAGACTTCTGCTCGTCAGCGGACTTCTACTCGACATCGGACTTCTGCCCGTCGACGAATCTTTGTCGGTCTTCTACCCGACGCTGCACCTCTACCCGACTTCGTACTTCTACCGGATGTCGGACTTCTACCAGTTAATAGACTTTCGCAGGTCTTCTGCCTGACGTTGTATGTCTACGCGACGTTAAATTCCTACCTGTCATCATACTTCTCCCCGACGCTGGACTTATACCCATTACGGGACTATCATCGGTCTTCTACTCGACGTCGAACTCTTGTATATTGACGGACATTCATCGGGCTTTTACATGTCGTTGAATGTCTACTCGTCGTCGTACTTCTCCAACCTTCGTTGGACTTCTGTTCGTTGTCAACCTCCCTCCTTACAACGGTCTCTCCGACCTCCATCTCTAACCAACTAACATCAGAACTCCGTAATATCTCTCGAAGAATAGAGGGAGAAGGGGGAAATCTCCGGACTTCCTTGCCAAGAGAGGGGCCTCGAAAAATCGAGGGAAGGCCTCAATAGAAAGGACAGAGGGAGAAGAGAAGGAGGGGAAATCTCCGAACTTCCTTGCCAAGAGAGGGGCCTCGAAAAATCGAGGGAAGGCCTCAATAGAAAGGACAGAGGAGAGAGCAGAAGAAGAAAAAAGAAGAAGAAAAGAAGAAAAGGGAAGAAGAAAAGCAGAAAAGAGAGAGAAGAAGGGAGAAGAGACAATTTTTCTAAAGGCCTTGGAGGCCTATTTATAGGTTTTTTGGAGAATGGTGGGAAGTTTCTAGATTTTTAAATTTTCCTAAAATTTTTCGGAATTTTCTGGAATTTTTTTTCGGATTTTTCGGAATTTTTGGGGAATTTTTTGAAATTTTGTGTGGGCCCCGCAACGAAATAAAAAAAAAAAATTCAAAGAGGTAACCGCGCGGCTAACCGCGCGGTACTGGCGCGGGACGCGCCTGTTGGCGCGCGGCATGCCTGCCGCCGCCGCGCGAGCGGCGGCGCGCGCGGCGGCCCGCCGGCCGGCCGCCGCCGGTTCGGCCGCCTACGTGTGTCCGGGCACGATTTTCGGCCCGGACGGTCCGATTCGGACGTTTTTAGGGTCCTCGGACACGTTTTTCGACATTCCGGACTCGATTTCGGCACTTTCGGAGCTCAACGGGGCCTCTATGATCAAGTTCGAGCAAGCCATTAATTTTCGAAACGCAATTTTTTGCGATTCGGCCAAGGTAAAATTTCGGAACAAGTATTTTCGGACTTCTGGAGCTTCGACGTCCGAAAATAGGGGGGCAACTGATACGGCATCACAAAATTAGCTTGATCGGGTACGAATCTCGAGGCGAAAGCTAGTTGCAAACTTCAAAAATTAATTCCGAGAGCACCCCAACTCCGATTTCAGCAAGCTTATAGTCGAACTGAGCGTCTCGGAAATACGAACTCAACGACACCAAATTCGACTCAATCCGAGCCCAAATGGGTCCGAATCATGGACCCGAAGTGCTGTTGGAAGGTTCAAACAGCAATTTGAGTTACCAAACGGACTCCGATTTTGACGAGCTTATACTCGAATCGAAGGGCTCGACGAGACGAATCCAACGAGCCCAAGATCACAGAATTCCGACATCACTAAGACCTTCAAATGTCCAATGAACGGTGCACTATCGTAGGATTCAATATCGGCCGTCCATTTGACCACTCCCTATTCGCCCCTGATCTCACACCTATTTACGGGTCATGCCACTCTAGAAAATCTATAAATAGAGCCCTCATTTCTCACAAGAGGGGGGCCAAGCAAGAGAGAGAAGAGGAGAAGAGAAGGAAGGAGTTCCTTCTCGACAGCCGCCGGACCACCGCAGAATCTCGCCGGACCACCGCCGGACCACCGCAGGAATCTCGTCGGACCACCGCCGAACCACCGCAGGAACCTCGCCGGACCACCACAAAACCTCGCCGGACCACCACCTTAAGGCCCGACGTTCATCCCCGACGTCCTGCCAAAGACTCGACGTCTTGTTCAAGGCCCGACACTCAGTCCCTACATCTTGCCAAAGACCCGACGTCTTGTTCAAGGCCCGAAGTTAAGTCCCGACGTCCTGCTGAAGACCTGACGTCCTGCTTAATACCTGACGTCCTACTCAAGGCCAGACCATCAACATCCGATCTTCCAAGTGACATTGGGACTAACACCTGACTCCTTATCTCCTACCGCCTACGGTCCTTCTGACCACTATCGCCTAATACGGTCCGACCGACCTCCATCACCAGACAACGGTCTCCGGCCGACTACGATCTCCTGCCGACTACGGTCTCCTGCCGACTACAGTTCTTCAGGCCTTTGTCGCCTACTATGGTCCTTCCGACCTCCATCAACAGACAACGGTCTTTCTGACCCAGGTCTCCTGCCGACTCCGGTCTCCTGCCGACCACGGTCCTTCAGGCCAAACAAACCTGTATATGTAACTCTTACCATGTAATGCAATCTATATGATGTACATTTGCTACATCAATCCAAGGCCTTCTCCTAAGGAAGGGCCTCATTTGTAATCGACTACAAATACTAGTGGATTCATTCAAACCGGGCCAGGCCCCGTGGTTTTTTCCCCTTTTTTCAGGGGTTTTCCACGTAAAAACTTTGGTGTCTCTTATGAACGCTACACCCTCTCACTTATCTGATTGTGTGCTGGATCTTCGTACAACGCTAAGACGTTAAACTATATATTTCTCTACCGCCGCGAATATTCCAGGACGCAACAATGATTATATTTATTGTACAGATGAAATAGGAGTTACTAATCTGACCCCATTTTTGGGGGGAAATAATGTTATGCGCGTTTGATGCATTACAAAAACATTTAGGATTGCTTTAAAGTTATTTAGAATTTGAATATATATATATATATATATATATATATATATATATATATATATATATATATATCAGTGAAGATTTTTAAAAAAAATAGCTCAATGCTTATAAGGATTTAAATAGATTTCAAGTTGTTGGAGTGGTAGTGAAAGATTTAAGGTTGATAGTAGGGGTGTCAATTTCGGGTCACGGATCGGGTTCAGGTTGAATTCGGAACTGATCCGGGTTCAAACGGGTTAACCCTAACACAACCCGGGTAGATAAACGGGTCAGAAATCCGAACCCGGACCCGACCTGGCCGGTTGCCGGGTTGACCCGACCCACACGTGACCCAAAATGCGGGGACACGGGCGTGCGGGAGCGCGCAGGAGGATGCGTGCGGCGAGCGCCAGTGCTCGAAGCGCCGGCGTTGGCAAGCGCGAGGCGCCGGCGCTGGCACGTGCGGTAGCGTGGCTGGCAGGCTTTGTCGCACGGGCAGCTGAGCAGGCAGGGTCCGGGCAGCCGCGGGCGGTGTGCAGGCAAGCGGGGCAGCTTCGCGGGCATGCGGGGCAGCGCGAGCAATTCAAGTTAAACGGGTTCGCGAGTTGACCTGGCAACCCGCAGGGTCAACCCAAACTCGTCCCGTTTTTCAAATGAGTCCAATCCGGGAACCCGAACCCGCCCCGTTTTGAAATTGGGTCGGGTCCAACCTGTATTTTCCAGATCGAGTTTTCGTTTCGTGTCAAATATTGACACCCCTAGTTGATAGAAGGTTAGGGGAAAAATTGACACAATTAAAAAATTTTGATAGATTTTTAGCTCAGTGTTCCTTTTTATGGGCATAATTGGAGTTTTTTGTTATGGAATAAGTTGAAGATCTTCAAAATATTAGTTAATTAATGAAGGTAATTTAGATCAATTGAATTTCTTAATAAAAATTTTCAAATTTTTATATGTACAACCCATAGCAGGTGGGGATTGAGAATGTAAGAGAAGATGAAATTTTAGTTCACAAATTTTAATTATTTTTTATTTGCAAATCAAATCAAAATTTAGTTATACTAACTCTTTGTAAACACATGTTTTTAATTTATTTTTTTTTTTAATTTTTTTATTAAATTACTTATGTTTAGTACTTGAAATGTTGTAGAAAAAAGAGCTCATAAAAATAGAATATAATTCAAAAAAGTAGACTAATTAACATGCATAGCTCTCAAAATTATGAGATTTACATAGTTAAAGCCTAAATTTCACTATTTCACACATTTCTCATAAATCTTTAAAAATAATAATGTAAATAACACCTCTTCTTTGCTTGTCTATTACAATCTATCATCAAACTCAACACGTTAATTTCACTAGCATTCGTCTGCCATGAAAGTTGATGTCTATGTTACACCGACCTTATCACACAACTATCCTATGTCGCTCGTTGTGTCAACCTTAAGGAGATACATTCACTGTTTTATCCACTGCCTTGATGCCCTCCTAGCTAAGCCAAGGCTAATTTCACTACATAAACTTCAGCCTCCACTAGTGGTGTAAACGAGTCAAGTCTAGCTTGAGTCAGGCTTAACTAAAGCTCAGCTCATTGGTCAGATAGTGATCTCGAACTCGAGCTTGAGCTCAAATGATATGCTCGAACTAGGATCGAGGTGTCCGATGCGAGCTCGCGAGCAGCTTTCAAGGCGTAAGCTCTCTTTCTGTTTTTATGAATAGGGCAAAAGGAAACAAAATTGCAAAATCATCTTTCTCACAAATGACGAATCAAAAGAAAACTTGCAAAAGAAAAGTTTATACATCTGCAAAATGAAAGAGATGAAATAACATGAGAAATTTTCCAGTCACCCAAGTTCTGTGTACTCACATTTTGAGTGACTTGTCAAGTATTTGAGTTGAGTTTCGTTCGGATCGAACTCAGGCTCAAAATTCCAACGAGCGCAAAAATCTGCTCGAACTCAAAAGTCGACGGAGGCAGGTTTGAGTCGACTTAACTCGTTCACACTCCTAGCCTCCACCCAAGCCAAACCTAGAATCCCGCGAGAACCCATTGCGACTTCCTCAACATCATTGATAAAATTTAGCTAAGTGTTATATTTCATAAATAATTAAGTTTAGCTATCAAATATGGAAATATTATAATTTTCAATGTTATGTATGTAAATCCTTCTTTTAATGATGGCTAGACTGGACATTGATGTATTTAATAATACATGGATTCTGGACAAAAAATTTGAACAAATGGCCAACGTTTATAATTCCAAATGATGGTTGCAGTTTTCCGGTTTCTAATTTTATCACTGATGGAAGATGGAATGTGGAAGCAATGAAAGAACATATGGGAGATGGTCTTGTAAACTTAGTTACTCAAATCAAGATCAACAATGACTCAAATGAAGACAAGATAGAATTATTACATCAGTTGAATGGTAAATCTATTTCGGCAATAATTTCTGAAATTTTTAAATCTCATATTGGCAGCAAGCAATACTGGAGTTGGATTAAAAATGCAAAACTGAACCCAAGGGTTGAGTCACTGTGGTGGAGAATTTTCAATGATGCTATTCCCACTAACAAGCTCTTAGAATACAGAAGATTACATAATAGTAAGCTTTGTCCGAGAAACTGTCAAGAAGATGAAGACATTGATCATATTGTGGCTAGATGCTCAAAGCTGAGAGAAGTTATTATTCAAATTGGGAAATGGGGATTTCAATTTCCTATTTTTTACTCCTTAACAGAATGCAGCAATTGGATGTTTAAACAAGGATCGTTTATGATCAACTTATATTGTAATGTGGTGTTCTTCTCTTGGAAATCAAGGAAGAACTTGATTTACAATGGAAAAGAAGAAAGAGCTTCGGTTATTGGAGCTAAAGCAGTGAGTTTCTCCTCATTTATGGCTCAAGGTTCTAGTAAAATCTTGAGTATATGGGATATTAATCAGTCATCAAGGCTGTCCAACTTTCATTGGTATCCCCCTCCACCCGATTGGCTTAAGGTCAATGTGGATGCATCCTTACTACCTTCCTATAAAGCTGGAATAGGAGGGGTAGTACGTGATTTCAAAGGAAGGTTTCTCTTGGCTTTTGGTAGACCGTATGTTCATTGGGATATTTCTACATTGAAGCTTCTTGCTACTCAATCTATCATGGAGGTGATCAAGGATTGGATGTTCAAATACAAAGGCATTATAATTGAAGGAGAATGCTAATGTGTTGAAATTCTTGCAAGAATCTCAACAAAAGGGGACTACTAAGCATTGTACTATAGATCTTTTTTCTTGTTTTGATCAAATTATTTTCAATTGTGTTGATAGAAGATGTAATAAGTTAGCAGATTTATGTGCTAACTATGGCATTTTGAGTTTTTTTTTTATTTGGGAAGATATCAACATTAATAAAATTCCTCCTCTTTTTATATTTATTTTAAAGGAGGAATCTAGTGTTGATAGTCTTTAGTTGTTACTTTTTAATTTTCCTTTTATTAATGCAATCTTATGCATTTCCTTAAAAAAAAAATCCTTTTTTTAATTATTATACTTCAAAGGTGTGAAAATATAGCATTATTATTACAAATTTATGCCAAACACATTTGAAAAACATTTTTGGGCTGAATATATATATATATATATATATATTTATTTTTTAAAAAGGGTTTCTATTCATTGCATTCAAAATTAAGGGTTTATCTATTAGACATATTTATTTAGTAGTAAAAATGCGCAAGCATTAAATGTACGTGACTAAAAATTTAAAAATAAAAATTCATATTATAAGTATTTTAATTATTTTATCATTATTAAGATGAAAAGTTTTATTATTATAAATAGTTATATTAATTATGATAAGTTTTATGTGATTAGGTGAATAGTTTTATATGATATGAATTTTCTATCATCTATGAATTATTTTGGTATTAAATTCTATTTATATATTAACATATTATTTATTTTTTAAGTTGAATTTCCTTTAAAGTTAAAATTCTTTTTTTAATTGCATGTTAATAAAATTTTAAGCAGTAATAATAAATAAAAAAATTTAACAGAATAAATTTGAGAGAAAATTACTTTTTTATTCATTATATTTCATTTTATAAAATTATTGGTACAAATAATTTTAAAATCAAATTACCAATGAGAAAATTCATAATATAATATATTTGATAAGATTAAACTTCATTTGTGATTTTTTTTTATCATAATTGTAATCAATATGTTATATTGATATTAATTGTCAAAAAGTATAATGAGGAGCATGCAAGAATATGACCAAATATCTTAATAATTTGAATATACTTATAAAAAATAACACTTATTTGTCGAAGTATATGAAATTAATAAATATATTCACTCAACTCATGATTTAAAGTTATGTTGAAACACAAAAGAAAAAAAAAAAATAATAGAATGGTTGCAAGAAATAGAAAATTTCTTTTAATGAAATAGTTGCATTATTTTTATATTCTAAAATACAATCAATATCAGCTGGTGACAATATAAATTCATTAAGCTTATTATTTTTCAAGACATCTTATTGCCACCCACAAAAATAGAATGCATAAATAGCAATAAACAGAGAAAAATGCCGCTAATAGAATAAAGAAAGAAAATTGAGAGATAAATAGTACCAAGAGTAGTACATAAGCGGTGGTGCTAGTGGAGTTTGAGGAAACTAGGCCACTATAAAAAAGAATGGGAAAATTATTAGGTCCGGTCATCAGACATAGATATAGGTCTGGACATCAATAAAATATTGACACGTGGAATGTACACGTGTCCGCGGAATTTTAAGTCAAGCACGTCAAAAGCGCAGGTAAAAGTAGAGGTAAAGCGTAGGTAAAGCACAATCAAATCACAGTCAAAGCGCAGTCAAATAGCTCAGTCAAAAAGCGCAGTCCCATGGCAAGTTGTAATTGGATGTCCGGACCTATTTTTAGGTTCGGCGACCGGACCTAATAATTTTCCAAAAGAATAGGGAGGAGAAAAGGTGAAAGATATATGTATGCAACTCATTTACATCACTATTTATCTATTTATATAATACAAAAGATCTAGAAGCCACAAGACATGACATAAAATAACCATTGAAAATTTGCTATTCAAAGATGTGACAGAAACAAAGGAACTCAAGACCGCTAAGCATAATCACACAACAAAAAGATAATTTGCCACAAATAAGACCTCCAAAAGAGATAATTTCAATTGGCACACTCTATCGCAGCGACTTTAATTGGTGGAAAAATTGTCTTCGACAAGAAATCTCATTGCCAAATTCAAAGGATATGAACAGACTTATATAGATATAGATCAAAAGCACACTACCAAAAATCAATATTTTTCGCGTCACATATTTGAAGCGGTTTTGAAACCGCTTGCAAAACATAAATTTTCCATCGGTTAAAACCGGTGCTAATAAGTGAAGTTTTTCTTTTTAAGTTTGGCATCAATCCAGCAGGCAACACAAAAAACTAAAAAACCCAATACTCAAAATTATAGTAAGGATAAAATCATATATTAACATAGTGAACTAAAACTAATCTTTGATCTAGCAGAATGGATTGGCAGGTAATTCAAAGATGATAATCATGACTTGAAGACAACACACATAATCAATTTTATTGGCATACCTTGATCTAAGTGCCATAGAGAAAAGTTTGAAGTGCCCTAAACTAACATAGATATAAAAACATGTTATGCTAATACTAAATGTCCACTTCCTTTTCAATTTAAACATAAAACAATACAAGTGATTAATAAAGCATTCATGCTAGCGCAAGACAAATGCCAGGAATCTTCATGGAAGGCTTGATATGAAACATGAAGCGTATTTTAATATATTAAATAAATATAATTTTAACTTCATCAATCTAAGTTTTTAAATTATGTTGAGACAAATGAGAGCGCCTGGCCTGTGTTTATGACTCAGTAAGTTATTAGGGGTCGAAAATAATATTTAGAAAAATGGAGTTTGTTAAATCTATCATTTGATTGGATATAATCATTTAGCAATATTGATTTCAAGTATCACAAACTTTTACAACCCTCCATCAAAAGTGATGATTTTGAATTGGAACTCAGAATGTGAGAAAAAAAAATATATTAAATTTTCTTTTCCTATTTGTAAGCAACCAAATGAGCTTTTAGTTCCTTTAGCCTACTGGTTGGCCTTAACTCTCTGCTTAAATTTTGATCAGGCATTAGTAAATCAAGCCACCCGCTAGCATGTTCTAAATTACTCAAGGAAAATGAACATTCAAAATAAAAAAAGATCAATATTTTCTTTGAAAATAGAAACATTTTCAAAGCACAAAAACAAATATACATATAACATACCACACCATTATAGCTGAAGGAATAACCAACGTAAGGCTACGTATTACATTCCAAAATGCTTTCACTGAAAACCCTCTCCAAGTGAATTAAATTAGTGGAGAATTTAACATAAATGGCCAACATAAGGAAAGATACCCACAAAGAGATGGGTGCATAAAGAGAAGTTCCCTTGAATTCAAAGCCAATGACATTAGCCAAAAAGTACATAAGGCCAGCATGAAGGATTAGTGGAACAACTAAAAACATAATCAAATTCATCAACACTGATTGTGTTAGACAAACTCTCAAGATACAATAAATGAATCCATAAGCGAACAACCTAGGAATATTCAAGTACTTAACATAAAGAGCTGCTAATTTTGCCATCAAAGGTTCTTGATGCAGAAAAATTAACACAAACTCTGTATAGTACCATAAGATGGATACAATAATAGAAAAGATTGTAGATATCATGATTGATGACTGCATATATATTCCTAACACAAGCTCTGTATAGTACCATAAGATGGATACAGTAACATAAAGATCTTGCAATATATTCTTCACCACAGTGTCTCAAGGGGTCTACTCAACCCAACCTACAAATAGAGGAAGAGAATAAGAAGAAGAAGAAGAAGAAGACGAGCAACAATAATGATGTACAATTACATAACTAGCTCTTCATTAAAAGTTAACAATAAAAAATTTAAAGGGAGATTTACATACATACGACCCTATAATACTCTATTTATATATTTAACAATCTAAAGCTTCAACCAAAAGATCAGGAAAAGCTGCTAATAAAATCCTTTCACTTTCCAACCATTTCCTCCTTGGTTTCTACCATTAGCAAACGTGTTCACACTGTGCGTTTAGCATTTACTATATATTCTGGAAGATATTAATTAAAAATATTGTAATAACTCCTTTTATATATAATATTGAAAAGAGTTTGAAATTAACGGGAAAAAGAGGATTCTTCAACAGCTTCATGTAATCGCTTATTCGAACTGAATTTTTTGGAAGAAATCTAAACAAAATTAATCAAGAAGAATAAATTCCTGAATTTACACGGAAAAAAATATAGTGTTTTAAAAAAGAAAAAAAAAAGATGATAATTTATATGCTCATATATACGGTCATACCGTGAAGGTGATGCCAGTGACTGTGAACCAGGAGTTGTGAAGGATGGCGCCGACGAGCTCTATATTGCCGATATGGTCAGCGAACATATCAGAGATCAAAAGAAACCAAATGAATGTCGTAATAAGACATGTTTGTAAGAATCATAGGAATCAGTGGCACCGAGAAGCTGATATGAACGCTAAATTTTTTCAGTCCCAAATCATGCTCACAATTTTCTATGAATATTGAGATTAAAGAATTTTCTAGCATATCGTTTTCATTTGATATAGCTATATATATGGAAACGCCATAGAAATGTTGGAGCTCTTGAATGATTGTTGATTAAAAAAAAGTTGTAACCTTCTAGAGAAAGAATAAGGGTTATGGAAAAGTTCACAAGTCTACTTACTTATTACCTTTAGTACGTTGACCAGAGAAGGCTCCTGATGGATTTCCTATTTCTAATGGAACAACGAAGAATCTTTAGCGATTCATTCAAAACTCTTCAAGGACAAAAATCTTCATTGCTTGATTAATATAACACAAATAAAAAAAGGATTTTGACATGCTCTCATTCCATATTACTATAATTACTGTTATAATTGCTAACGAAGCTATTACAATTTTACTAAAGTCCTCACATATATTTAAATTTCCGATTGTTGACGTTTTGGCTCTTATAAAACTGAAATTTTAGCCTTCCAAATGACCATTGGGGTTTCGGCTCTTTTCATTAGCCATTTGAAGATCAAGAGTGCAAATTAATTACTTGCTAAAATAAATAATTAATTATTTGGAAGATAAAAAGTATATATATTTCATATGAATAAAAGTACAATTATTAATCGATTAGAATTAAAATAATTGAAATGAAAGGTTAGGATTTAATTTGAGTGATTAAAATAGAAGGCTAGGATTGCATATTAGTGGAATCCCAAGCCACTTTTGTATAATTAGTATAAATGCACGTGCTAGAAATGAATGAGAATAGTAAGCCGATAAGCTCCCTACGCGCTAACGTAGCGTAGTAAGGAGGGAAACAGGTGCGGCACTTGCGGCGAGGGGGATTATATATATATATAAGTACCCCCGAACGCTCATGTAGTGCAGAGGGGGAAAATTTGTGCTCTATTCAAAATGTGCTCGGAACCCTTAAACTCTCACGTAGCGGGCGGGGATTTAAAAAAAAAAATGCAACCACGGTGTCTTTTGACACCTACCTGAAACGCTCACGTAGCGACGAGGTGAAGGCTGCCTCTTGGTTTTTCCCCTAAATGGGGGAGACGCCGGGAGGCTGCCGAATTTTTGTCCGAAAAGGACAAGGACTTGAACAGAAAAATGAAAATGAACATAACTTGAACCATAATTTGAATAAAGAGGAAGAATTTTAGACTTGAACAAGGCTTGAACTTGATTGAACCCAAAGGACAATAAGGGACTCGAACGGAGAGGCTCATTTTTTAGCTTGAACTTTACTTGAACATATGGAGGACTTCATTTGGACTCGAACTCGATCAGAACATAACATGAAGCTTGAAATGAGAATTTAAACATTAATTGAACCTGCACACTTTAGGCTCAAATTTGAATGAATATGAGCTCTAAATGAATTTGAATATTATGAGAAAATATAACTAGGATCAGCAATATAAGGAGAATAGGATCAATCTTGAAGAGATTTGGAATATGATCATTAATCAAATTACGAAGGATACCAGGAGGAATCTCATTCTTTTCCTGTAATTAACTTCATTGTTAGTTTTATATTTATTTAAAAAGAATAAAGATAAAAATAAATAAGTTCATATACAACCACATAGTTATAACAACATCCGAATTGTATTGTAACTCGTCCTTTACCACGCATCCATTTTTTGATTGCAGAAGGAAGAATCTCCAAGACCAGATGTTCTCCGTCTATAGGACCTTACGACATTTTATAGTCACAGAAGTCTATTTCATTTAGACAGTTAGACGAATGATCACTTACAGTTATTCGGAATGCCTATCGACTGTGATTGCAGCAAGCAGAAAATGCATCTATATTACGATTCCATTGAGCAGTAGATACCAGATGCGTAAACTGATACAGTGTGAATGCATATCTTGCATCCGATTGAGGATTCCCAAATTTATTCAGTGTAGAAATGAAGAGTCACGAATGGAGAATTGATGAAGAGGCGAGAGCAAAAGTAGAATAGATTGATTCTTCTTATATAGCAGAGAAAATTAAGAGAAATTAACTTGATCTGCTAGGGTTAGGGTTTTTTTGACAATTCGCTTGGTGCTTCTCCAGCTTGGTGGTCGAAGGGATCTGATGGATCCCTCTGTCTTGAAGGATGCTTTCCCTCCTCTCTCGCACCCTCTCCTTTCTTCCTCTGCTGCTGGTAACAAAATACCATGTTCGTGGGATCACATCCTTTCCGGTCCGACTTCTAATGCATGAGAGTTTCTGATATCTCCCTTGCCAACTGAAGAAGAAATCATCAATTTCCCCTCTGAAGACATTGTAGAAGCTGTAAATGAATGAGATCTAGCGCTTGTTGGCTACTCTCTCGGTAAGGGACCTTACTATGAGGCACTCCTTAATTCTATTAAAAAGCTATGGAATCTCAAAGGTAGCCTAAAACTTATCTCTCTTAGTGACGGGTTATTTCTGTTCAAGTTTTCTAACGAGGAAGATTACGATCTTGTTTGGTCTAGTGGTGCCTGGTTTATACTAGGAAAACCTATTATTTTTCAAAAATGGAATTCTCATTTTTCCCCAACCCGTGAAGAACTCACATCTGTCCCGATCTGGTTTAAGATCCATGATCTTCCTTTATGTTGTTGGACCCGTGTTGGAATTTCTAAAATAGCCACCAAAGTTGGACACCCGCTAGCGGTTGATGCCCTCACTGCCTCCAAATCTAGACTGACTTATGCAAGAGTTTGTGTTCAAGTTGATACTAAAGCGACTTTCCCTAAAACTATACCTAACTGTGTCGAAGGCAAGCTCTTCAACTTAAAAATTCAGTATAAATGGCGTCCTACTTTCTGTGCTTTTTGTAGATCGCTTAATCATTCATCTACAAATTGTTCTGCTAATCCTAACCCTGAAATTAACCACAAACCTAATCCTCCTAGATGAAGAAGCACTAGTCGTAGACCTAGACCTCCTTCCCAAAATCCAAAAGGTCTTCTTCCAATTCCTAATTCTACATCCAAGATTTCTGATATTGTTGTAGATTCTGCGAAAAATTATGGAGGAACCTTTGTGAATAAGGATCCTGACCTGGTTCCAATTATGGCTAATGTTGTTACTGAGATTATTAACCACAACATACCTTTCACTAGTCCAGCTGTGCATGCGAACTCAGTGGGTCTTTTTATGAAAACTGGGGTTGATCCTAACTCTGAGACGAATAAAATTAACACGTCTTTAGAGCAATGCCCTTTGACTGATACTACTATCCATATTACTATTTTAGCAGGAGCTAGCTCTAATATCCATAATCTTAATTCTCCTACCTCTTTGACTTCTTCTACTTCTGCTTCCATGTTCCATTCTGATGGATAGAATGATTATAGAATAACTTAAGCTAACAAATTTAGCGTGCTTCAAGATGCTAATGAAGATTATTCCTCTTCCTCTTTGCATAATGAGGGAATGGAAGACTCTAAAGGCTATTCAGCTAAGCATAAAAAAGAAAATATTTGTATTTATAATACCAAAATGATGAATTATAACAAACCTTCTTCACAAAGGAGCACTAGGGGAAAGGGTAACCATAAAGGCCCTAATCTAAAATCCTAGTTTCTTATGAATTGTCCTTCCTTGGCAGCTTGGAATATCAGGGGTTTCAATAACCCTGATAAAGTTTTTTGCTGTAGGAATTTGGTTAATGAGCATAAGCTTGACTTAATTTGTATTCTTGAAAATCGTATCCTCTCTTCTAATCTTCTGGATCCCTGGTTATGCTCTACTCACAAGGTTTTTGAAAATAAACTTAGCTTCAATAACTTTGAACTTGCTACTCATGGTCGTATTTGGATTAAATGGAATTCAGATTAAGTTTCTTTTAATCCTATTTTTTCTTCTTCTCAAATGATTTGTGGTCATTTGATGGTGGGGTCTCATACTCTCATGCTTCTTTCAGCTGTTTATGCTTCTAACTCTTTTAAAGAGAGAAATAAACTTTGGGTTGAATTGGGGGATGTTAATCCTCATGGTGCTCTACCATGGGTTGTGATTGGTGATTTCAATACTTGCAGATTTCAGTCAGAGAAAAAAGGTGGGAATAATATCACTATGGATAGGCTGTATCCATTTAATTCTTTCATTTTTGATAATAATTTGATTGAACTTCCTTATACTGGCAATTTTCATACCTGGTTCAATCAAAGACAGGATAATCCTATTAATCTTAAGTTGGACAGGGTTTTAGTGAATGAAACCTGGATTAGTCAATACTCAAACTCCCATTATAATGTGTTGAGTAGCCTTGTTTCTGATCATAGTCCTCTTATTCTCAGAGATGTCCCTTTTAAGAATTCTTAGAAGCGGTTTATGTATAAAAATTACCAGAGTAATATACCGAATTTCTGGAGCATTCTATTGAATATTTTTCAAATGCCGGATAAAGGTAATCCTATTATTAATTTGTATAAGAAGATGAAATTATTAAAAAGAGAGATCAAAGCTAGAAACTGGAATTCTTCCAATCACAATGCTATTAAATGTGCTTCCTTAGCTGCTAAACAACATAGGTACTAGAAATTGATTGATATTGATCCTCTTAATAGGGAGCTATGTGGAGAACTCAAAAAAATCAATGTGAATATTAACTATTACAATTCTCTTCATGCTTTTTGGACTATCCAAAGATCAAAAATTAAATGGCTAAAAAATAGAGAAGAATATTTAAAGTTTCTCTACTCCAAAATTAGGAAAAGGAAAGCTTTTAATGGGAGTTCTCTCAATGCTGCTAAGTTCCATTCTTATGATCATGAGAATAGCAACCATATTAGTATCATTCAACACTTCAAAAATCTTTATAACTCTACTCCTCCTGAGTTAAATGACACTAGTCTTATTCCTAAAGGCAAAATGATTTTTGAAGATGTTATTACTTCATTAGTGAGGCATGTTACTAACGAGGAAATTCATCTGGCTATTAATTTTGGCTGCTCCAACTCGGCACCTGGTCCTGATGGGTTTAACTTTGATTTTTATAAAAAGACCTAGAGTATTACGGGTCCTTTAGTTTGCAAGGCCATTAAGTCCTTTTTTAGTAAATGCTACTTACCTAACTGTGCTAAAGCTACTGTCATAGCTCTTGTTCCTAAGAAATCTCATGCTGAAAATGTTCAAGACTTCCGGCCTATTTCTCTTTGCAATGTTTTTCACAAAATTATTGCAAATATTTTGGCTAGTCGTATGAAAATCATTATGCATGATATTATTGAGAATAATCAAGCCGCTTTTATTCCTAATAGGATAGCTGCTGATAATCCTATCTTGGATATGGAAATCATCAATCTTTTTAAAGAGCAATATAAGATGAAACTCTTTTGTGCTAAATATGATATCAAGAAAGCCTTTGATACAATCTCCAAGAACTTTCTCTTTGCTGGAATGGCTGATAAGGGATTCCCTACTATCTTTATTAACTGGATCAAAACCTGTATAAAAGATATTCATTTTTCTATATGTTTGGACGGTACACTGGAAGGATTATTTTCATCTTCTACTGGACTCAGACAAGGTTGTCCACTTAGTCCCTACCTTTTTTGTATTATTATGGATGCTCTATCATGTCTTCTTGATTCTAACTCTAACTCCAGTGGTTTTGAGGGTTTTAAAATGAATAACTTTCATCTATCTCACCTTGCTTATGCTGACGATCTTTTGGTTTTTGGGAAGGCTGATACTAACAATTGTGATAAGCTTTTGAGGAATATTAACCTGTTCTCTAAGCTCACTGGACTGCAGATGAACTTAAATAAAAGCTCTCTTATTATCTCCCCAAGTGTTTCTTGTCCTAATGATATTTCTAGTGTGCTTCAAATACATAATGTATCTGATAATTTTACTTACTTGGGTATTCCTATATCTTTGGGCCGGACTAAGTTGTCTGATTTTGCCCCTCTGATGGAGAAAATCATAATGTTATTATTGTCTGGATGGAAGGCGAGGATGCTTTATTTTGCTGGTAGACTGCAATACATTAAATATACTATTACTAACACTATGACTTATTGGATTAGGAGCATGACTTTGCCTAAATCTATTTACAAACAAATAGGTAAGTTGTGCTATAAATTTCTATACCATGGGGACACTGATTGCAGAAGATTACATCTTATATCTTGGAATAATACTTGTAAACCGTATTCATTGGGTGGACTGGGTATTGCCTCTTTACAAGCATTAAACTTTGCTTTTAACTGTGGCATTATTATGAGATGTTACAACACAAACTCTCCTCTTGCTAAGTGGTTCCTTGCTAGATACATCAGTCCTTGGAAACCTATAACGAATACTGCGTCAGCTTTCTAGAAAAATATTTGTAAAACGGTTGTGATAGCTAGGGAGAAATTCAATTTTATTATTACTCATAATAGCCCAATTTCTATTTTCTGGGATCACTGGTGTTTGGGGGAAACTATCTTTGATAGATTTCAAAATATATCCACTAACTTAGCTAAGAACTCTCAGTTGGCTAGCTGGATTCATCATGATGCATGAAATATTCTGGAATTTGATAATCCTTCTATTAGGGATTTTATTTTGAATCTCCCCATTGCTACTGATATTATGTATCATCTTAGTTGGGACAATTTGGGGAATGCCAAGTTTAAAGATTTTTATTTATATTATTTTGCTAATAATGCGCATGTTGACTGGCATCATTTGGTATGGCATAAAAAACATGCACTGAGATACTCTGCTTATTCGTGGATGGCGCTTAAAGGAGGCTTAAAAACTTGTGATATTTTGTCTATGAGAAACATTCATATTTTGGATAAATTATGCTCCTTATGTCACAATAGCTTGGAGACTACTTCACATTTGTTGTTTGAATGTGATTACTCTTTTAAGGTGCTTGTAAAACTCATTCCTTCCTTTTAGACGTATTACTTTAGACCAACTATTTTTTTAGCCTTACTCCATATTGATAATATTGATAAGTCTGAAAGCATTAAGAATGGCAGCCTCCTTACTTTAAATGCTATTATTTATTTCATTTGGATGGAGAGGAACCATATAAGGTTTAAGTCTGTTGCTTTATGTACCAATTCTCTGGTTAAGAAAATCTCTAAAACAATTATTATCAAATTAATGGGTTGGAAGAATGGCATTAAGGTAAAGGAGGCTTTGAATCTGGTTTACTACTGATGTGGTTACATTTTTCATATTGGACTCGTGATGGGAGGTTTGGTTTCCTGTTTGAAACCGTGCTGCAGCTTGCTGGATTGAATGATAAATATTCTCCTGTATATGAATCGCTACACTCGGATTGTCCTATTTATGAAGACGACTCTGATCTGCTCGACTATCTCAGTGGCTATCTAAAGCTTGACAAGCAGGTTATTGGACTGTGGACAATGATGACAACCTACTAACCTCTTTCTGGACGGCCCACAGGCAACCAAAGATGGAAGAATTATTCATTTTTTGAAGCCAAGCTTATTCTTAATCCCACCCAGCTTCACAGACTTTTAGGCTGTTCAACTTATCTGTCCTTTGGTTAAAATTTATTTATGATTGTCTGTTGTTACTGTTTTTTTTTTTTTTTTCAAATTTTTGATGTAACTGTTTGTAGTTCGTTATTTTATTATTCCGTGTTGTTAGGTCTGAACTTTTAAGTTTCTATTTTTGCATTAGTAATTCCTATTGCTATCAATAAAATGGGCTATGCCCTCAATTTTTCCAAAAAAAAAAATAACTTGATAATTATGAAGGGAAACATACATTCATTGATTGTAATTAAACAAACTTTATAATTATTAAGAGAAATGGAGAGGCATACGTTTCTCTGCATTTATTGGTTGTAATTAAGAAAAATGAAATATGGGCATCCGTTTCCCAAAAAAAATTTTTGCATCTGCCCACAAACTACCGAATCTTCCAAATCCAAAGCACGTGGATGGTTGGAAGAATCATGGGAATATGAGCAGTTTTGAAAAATGAAAGGTCATGATTTAAAAGCTAAAGAGTAGGAATTATTATATGAAGAATCAAAGTGACGTTTTAATATTGAATTCTCAGCCCTCCGAACCTCTTTTTTTAATTAATAATAGCGGGAGAGTATTAATTGAATAGTAATATTTAATTTGAGAGAAAGAGCATTAAATTATATATGTATTATTTTTTGATTTATTAATTAATTATAATATAATAAATGGCCAAGATAATTTAAGAAGAACTAAATGGGGAAGGAAATTCAAGCCCCATTTATAATAGTAGTATAGATTTATTAATTAATTATAATTTAATGAATGGCCAAGATAATTTAAGAAGAACTAAATGAGAAAGGAAATTCAAGCCCCTTTTATAATAGATAGTATATTTCAAATTATGAGATTAGAATATAATGGAGCATTTAGTGGTATATACAATAATACAATGCATTTATATATAATCATATAACATGCAATAACTAAAATTTTTAGCTCATCTTATAACTTTATCTTATTTAAACAGACAACAAGTACATAATGGAGCACTCCCGCCTTCCGCCCATAAAGTGTGAACTGAGGTGGGGATGAAATTTGCACAATGTTGGTCATCATAGGTTCGATTGTTCATCGAAAAATAGAATCCAATCTTTTATCTTTTCCATGGTGGGGAATAGGAGAGACCAATGGATTCCCCTTCCCTTTCGCATTCTCGTTCTTTTTCTTTCACCCATTGTTGGCCCT
Source organism: Dendrobium officinale (assembly GCA_019514585.1). Taxonomy (NCBI): domain Eukaryota; kingdom Viridiplantae; phylum Streptophyta; class Magnoliopsida; order Asparagales; family Orchidaceae; genus Dendrobium; species Dendrobium officinale. The sequence goes on along the minus strand of CM033699.1, from coordinate 15,938,237 downwards.
ATCAAATGCCCTTCCCATCAAAATTCTGTTGTTACTTCCACATCTTGTTGTTTGACGAGGTCCAAGTCGCAAGTTATTTTCCATCTTTGAGGATTTAATCAAGTCTGTTAACTTCCATTAAAAGAATGTTATGTTTTAGTAAACAATAAAATTTAAGTGTTAAATATATATATGTAATATATTTAAGTGATATGCATGTAAATCCCCTTTTAAAAAATGCAAATAAGATAAACATGCATAAATAGTATGATTTTGCACAAACATTTTCTATACCTTCATTAGCATGATAACTTAATATGATCATAAAATACATAACATTTTGATAACTATGCCAAACAAAGCATAAGATTAATTATAAGAAAAAACTTGGAAATATCATTTATGCATTCACTTAGTGAAAGATTACGTAATTAAAAAACTACCATAAACAAGGCAAATGAGAAGCAAAATGAAATGAGGCCACCCAAACCATAAATGTTGATCTCTTATTTGTGCTAAGGAAACCCTCAAACTAATACATGTCTTTCGTGGATTTCAATGGCCATCCTTGATATGATCACCTGCAACTTTGTATCAACTACTAATATGATATGCACAAGAAATCATTAATAGAATTAAATATTTCATTTGATTACTTTTTTTTTAAAATATCTGCTTCTATTTTTCTTTGCAATAAATGGCATTCTTGATATCCACAACATTATATACAATATTGCAATGTTGAATAAATAATATGAAGCCATGACATTTTATATGTAGAAGTGTAAAATAAAAATGTTTATTCCATTAGAACTTACCATGAACGCAAAGAAGCAATAAAGCCCATTCGCTATATGAAAAATAAAGCAATGAGAAAGAGATTCAAGAGAGAGACCCTCTAGCATGTCCCATATATACAAAGCATTTGGGCCTATTTGGGATGGATGCAAGTTTTTGTTAATGTGATTGTAAATTCATTGTGGAGAACATAATTTTTTTAAAGTTGTAAAAAATAATGCTTCGTTTGAGACAGCTTTTTAATATTTCTTAAAGTAGCTTTAACGTACAAAAATCTTAACTTTTGTATCAGAAAATTGTTTTAAGAAGCGGCAAGAAAGTCATCCCAAACAAAGCCTAAATTTTCAATACATAACTTTCTATAAAGTTGTGTGAAAGTATTAGTCCAAAAGACAAGCAGAAAACCATTACAAAGACCCTAAAATTTTATTTATAAAAGAGGTAATATCTATATATATTGTACAAATTTGACTTCTAACATAATAAAAGCAACAAGATTCAGTTGTTTATTAATTATTTACCTAATTCCGACACCAATCTTAATCATCTTCAAAGGCCCTTTTGATATATTTTTGTAAATCAAATTTGCTTCCTGAAGATAAATGAACCTGTAGAACATAGTATGATTAGATTAGATCTTGAAAGATAACTCTGAACTTATGAACAAAGCTAAGTAGACTAACAAATATTCCTTGTCTCATTGCCAAATAATTATCTTAATCTATACCAATTTAGCTCTATATATACCAATTTAGCTCAAAGTAGGCCTTCGATTATACCAATTTAGCTCTATATATCATATCATTTTTTTTATTTAGTTCCTCAATCATACAAAATTGATGCTAGAGGATCCCTTAGGGACTAAATTCATTCAATTTTTTATAGCTGAGAAACAAAATTGAGATCAAATTTTGTATTCCAATTTTCATCAATTTCAACTCAAGGAATTATTTGAGATTGATTTTATATAGTCGAGAGACTAAGTTGGAAAAATATGATAATCTATAACTAAATTAATTACATAAGAATCAACATAAATACACCATATGATTTAGAATTACAGGTAAGAAGAAAAAAGGAATCGTAATTTCTTAGTGAGTCGTGTCTTAAGCGAATTATAATATCAATTTCAGTAGTAAAATAGAATTGAATTTAAGGCTTCGTTGGGGACGGTTTTTTCATTGCTTTCTAAAACGGAGTTTTAGTACAAAAATAAAAAAAATTGTATTAAGTAATAAAACTTTAAACATTAATAATAATATGTAATTGTGGAGGGCTTTATTCTGTTTAAAATAAATTAGCACGTAAAAACCAGCATTAATTGATTAGAATTAATTGTGGCAGTAAATAAATGAATAAATATATGTTTTATTGAAAGAGATAAATGATATAATTTAAAAAGTTATATATGAATGGACATTAATTGGTTCATATTAGAATTAATTGTGGCAATAAATAAATGAATAAATATATTTTTTATAGCAAGTGATAAATGATAGAATTTGAATAGTCATATATGAATGTTATAAATTATTTTAAAATTTATAGATGAACGGCCAAGATTTACTATAGATGTAATCCAAAACCACTTTTATATAATAGTATTTATATAGGGGTGTCAATTTGACACGACACGAAAATCCGACCCGGACCCGACCCGGAAAATTCGGTTTGGACCCAACCGATTTCAAAACGGGTCGGGTTCGGGTTCCAGAAATTGACCCATTTAAAAAACGGGTCGAGTTCGGGTTGACCTGGCGGGTTGCCAGGTCAACCCGCGAACCCGTTTAACTCAAAAAATTTTGAATCCCGCCGCTGCCCGCGCGCAGCCTTCCCTGTGCTGCCCGTGCCCGCTGCCTGCTGCCCGCGCGACGCTGCCCAGCGCGCCCGCCCGCCCGCTTTGCTGCCCCCGCTCTCGCCAGTCCATTGCGGCGCTGCCCAGTGCGCTCGCGTTCGCCCCCGCCGTCTGCCAGTCGCCGTTCCGGCGCCGACAGAACCCAAAACCTGGTCGGGTCGGGTCCGGGTTCGGATTTCCGACCCGTTTGTCTTCCTGGGTCGGGTTAGGGTCGACCCGTTTGAAACTGGGTCAGTTCCGGATTCGACCCGAACCCGACCCGTGACCCGAAATTGACACCCCTAATATATATATATATATATATATATATATATATATATATATATATATATATATCACTTTATTAAATGACTTGATGAAACCCTTAAGAAGTCGACGAGCCGTAAAGTGTTCTCATCAGATGGTGGAACTCGCTTGGGTGCAGGTAGAAGGTCAAGTGGTAGTGTTGGTCATGGCTCAACTAGGATGGTGCTGTGATAGCAAGTCTCTTGATAAACATGATCATGCTAAGGGCAGCACCATGAGCGACAAGGCGTAGTTCGCGAGCAAGCCAATGGTGGAAGGGCAATGACATGCTAGGAAGATGGACGCAAAACAAGGTTGAGATATGGAGTTCGAATTGTTATAAACTTAAAAGCTACGTATATAAATATTTAATATTTAAATATTATATGTGTAATTTTTAAAATAAAATAAGATAATTTAATAGACCCTAAATCCTAAGTATCTTCATACACTTTTTCTCAAAACGGCACTTAGCTGGGCGGGCATTTATTGCCCAAAAGATCCGCCTTTGGTGGACCTTGAGAAACACAAAGACACTACCCCTCAAATTCTCAGTTCCAGATGGAGAAAAAAATCTTGCATTAGAGAAGCTAAATGGAAACAACGGCGCACCGCCCGGCGAAAACCGAAGAGCCTTCGAAGAAGATGGTACTGCTTTACCTGAACATGGCCTGTTTTAAATGTTCTTACTTTCTTCTGAGTTCTGCCATATCTATATGCTTGCATAACAATTTTCTGATTTCTTGAACAAACTTATCTGGTTCTTCCTGCTCCTTCCCTATTTATGCTTCTTTTGATTTGTTCTTTTGTTCCTGCATTTGTCCTTGTATGCAAGCGAAATCACTGTCAAATAGAGTTCTAATGTGGAAAATGTTGCAGTAGAAATCTCTTCGGTTGATTATTTATATGGTAAATCAACTATAGAATTTAATTATTTAGTGGATTTTAATCATTAAGTGGTACTGTTTTACTAATTTCATTTCATATAGTTAGTTGCTTAATATGATCGATAATTTTAGATATTTGTTTTTGCTTCAGGTTAAGGTCTCCTTCAATGATATTAGATCTCTTACACTTGATGTTTTAAGCTCTGACACAATTGGGAATATCAAAGACAAGATCTACAGGGTCGAAGGGACTTCAATCAACCAACAAGAGCTCTTTTTTGCTGGGAATCATCTAGAAGATGCCAAAGCACTATCTGATTACATTGTTTCCACTGATTCTGATTCCACCATAGATATATGGGTAGAAAGAAGAATGCCAATTTCCATAAAAATCCCATCAATGGAGAAAACTTTACCTCTTAATGTGAAGTATATTGAAACAGTTCAGAAACTGAAAGTCATGATTCAGGATGAGGTGGGAATTCCTTTAGATCAGCAACTTCTTATGTTTTGTGGCAAACCACTCAAAGATTATCAGTTATTAAGTGTGTGTGGTATCATAAAGGATTCTACAGTTTATGTCATGATGAATCCATTAGCTGAGCTTCTCATCTATGTCCACATGGCTTGTGACAATACCTTTAGTCTTGAAGTAAAGGCAGGATATACCATTAGCGATGTCAAGGTCATTGTAGAGAGTTTAAGAGGAATTCCTGCAAGTCAAATAAAATTTTTTCATGACAAAGTTGAGCTTCAGGATTGCTTCACCTTATCATTCTACAAAATAAAGCACCAATCTGTTCTACATCTACAAGCTCCAATACAGATATTTGTCAAAATTGTTACCGGAAAGACCATAACTATCACAACTGAAGCTAGCGATACCATTGCAATTATCATGACCAAGATTGCATGCAAGACAGGTTTTATATGCAAGAATTTGAAGCTCATGTACGCTGGAAAGGTACTTCAGGATCAGAATACTCTTTCATTCTATGGTATTAAGAGAGAATCAACAATGTATCTATGTTGAGTCAACAGTCCATCTACCAGCTCGAGCATTCTATGATTGTTGAAACAAGTGGTACTGTTGGTCGATGATTTAAAACTAATCTCTTCATGTGATAGTTGCATGTTAAATTGAGTGGCAGACTTCTCACTTTTTTTTATAGGTGGCAACATCATGACTTCAATTCAATTGTTCTGAATTACTGAACTATTTTGAATGCTGGTGTTGATAATTTATAGGGCTAAGTACTCTAATGATTTCTTTGCAATTTAAGTTGCTACCATTGATTAAAAATCATCCTTCTTCATGCGGGTTGTCCGAGAACTAAGCTAAATATAATAATCAAAGAACTATTTCCACGAGGAATGAGAACCAAGGCCATGAAAGGCTGAAAAACTTAAATTCTATCTGAGCCGATTCATTTGTTTCAATTAAACGTGCATTTTGGTATCACGATATCATTGTGTGGATGAAATATGAGTTACTTCATTGACTCAAAATTACTGTAAGGCAACTTCGGTGATGATTTAAAAATTATTTTTGCTTAGTGATGAGAAAGAATTAAATGGATTTCAAGTTGTTGGAGTGGTAGCAATAGATTTACTAGGTTAAGGAAAAAATTGGCCAATTTCAAAATTGTTAATAGATTTTTGGTAGATCAGATTTTTTTTTTTTTTTTTTTTTTTTTAATTTTATGGAATAGGGTGAGGATCTTTATATCACTAGTTAATTATTAAAGGTAATTTTTTATCAATTGAATTTGTGAATGAAAAAATTTAAATTTTTTATGGATTGCTCGTAGCACATGAACAATAAGAGTTGAGATTTTATGAAAATATTATAGCTCAATGTGAGTAGATATGAACATGAGTGTCAATTTTTGATATGACTCAAAAAATTTGATTCTGAATCGACTTGTTTAACAAATGGGTTGGGTTTAAGCTATAATTTTCGACCCATATGAAAAATTGGGTTGAGTCTGGATCTGTGTCAACCAACTAACCTCGAAATGACCCACATGAAGCCTTGCCCGTCCCACAGTTACCACGCATCCTCCAGTCCTGCCTGCAACTTGATTGTGCATCACACACATAACTCACCTATGGCCTGCCTGCCCTTAGCCCCCCGCACTTCAGCTGGCAGCATCGCACCCACGCTTGCATTTGCACCTGCTAGCCCACTTGTGGCCTTGCCCTCGCTAGCTTGCGGTTGCACCTACGCTCGCCCTCTCACGATCGCAACAACGCTCTCCCGCTCACGGTTCACCCAACTTTCTTCCAAACATATAGACAAAAACAGACGCACATAGCTACTATAAACATCAAATGCAGCGGAATAGATCATCTATCTATTTCTTCCTCAAAAGAATCATGTACAAATACAGCTCATAGCTTTCAGACAGAAAGAAAGACAGAACAGAAAAGCCATGACTGTACAAAAAGCAAAAGGACAAAATACCTATAACAGATCAGACTCTGAACTTCTATTCCTGGACTTCTTTCCCCTTCCAAGAACCTGAAAACCACGCAGAAAATAAGGATGAGCTACAACAGCTCAGCAAGACAACAAACCTCCAATCAAAATCCTCAGAGTCCACATCAAACACATCAGACATAAATCAGAACAGAATCGTATATCAAATCAGAACAGAATCAGAATCGTACAGATCAGATCAAATCAGAATAGAACCAGAATAGAACAGAAAGAATCAGATCATAAGTCATATCAGAACAAACAGAATCGTACGGAAATCAGAATCAAATTATATCAGATTAGACAGAATCATAATCAGAATACAAATCAGAAATCAGAAATCATATCAAAAGTCAGAACAGATTAAATCAGAACAAATATTTCAGAACAGATCTTTCTTCCAGATTTTAGAACTTCCCCTTATATCTCCCTTGTGCATACAGCACCAGAACTTCCCCTTATAGCTCCCTTGTGCATATAGCACCAGAACTTCCCCTTATAGCTCTCAATTGTGCTCATAGCACCATAATAGAACAGATATACAGAATTTCAGAACTTCACAGAACTTCTCAGAACTTCCCCTTATAGCTCCCTTGTGCTTACAGCACCTTCCCCTTATGGTTCCCAATAGCACAAAATCAAAACATGTCATTTCAAAACAAATCCGGACAAATTCAGAAATCGTACGAAAATCCGGCAGCGTAACGGCAGTATACGGAATTTACACAAAATTTCTTAAAAATCACAAATTACCAAATTATCACAGAATGTAGATAACAACATTGCAAGACTTTAATTCTACTGCCACAACATTTAATCTCATCACAGAAAAATACAGGCGAAATAAAACACCGCCGAATTCAAAATACCCGGACAAAAATCTCCAGAAAATAACCAAAATGTGCACACTCGGCACGTCAATAACATACGGAAACTTACGCGGTAAAAACTGAACCAGTCGAAAAATACGGACGAAATTAGCTAACAAAAATGAAATCCGGACAGAAAAGTCGTTCAAATTGCACCGTTCTGAAAATTGAGAAAGGCGGAATGTGCCTCACCTTGCGTACAACACTTTACTGAACTGTTACGACGGACGAAAATGGCCCGTCGTCGCCCGAAAATCAACTTTTCCAATTTAGCTCTCGACCTTCTCTCTCCTCAGCTGAAATTTGAGATATTTTATGATTTTCTCTCTCTTCAAAACGACTGATTTCAGCTTTAAAATACACAGATCGGCCCGGCCGATTGCACGATCGTCCTGGACGATCTGAACAAATCTGCATCGTCCTGGGACGATTTCTCAGGACGATAATTAATTTCCAGGACGATTTGCTCTCTGACTTTTGCCATACATTGATTGTCCCGGGACGATCCCAGATCGGCCTGGACGATCCATACAGGAAATTTTCCTGTAACTTCTGGACAGAAAACTGGAACAAAAATTGCACTGATCGTCCCGGGATGATCCAGATCGGCCCGGATTTTTAATTCCTGGAGCAGATTTTTGATTGTAAATAATATGAAATACTCATTTTTTTCTATTTTGATTAATTGTCTCGAATTCACATTAAATTATTTAAATTTCAAAACTTGGAAACAAAATATTAAAAAATAATTTAATGCTTTTTTAATATAATAAAAGTATGGTACAAAAAAATCAATAATATAGTTGGTAAGGATGTAAGTGAGTCAAGTAGGCTCGAGCTCAGCTCGATAAATGACTCTTGAGCTAAGTTTAATGAGCTAACGAGCTAAACTCGAGCCAGTCTAGACTAGACAGGTTAGCTCACGAGCCAATTGGTTTAAAAAATATTAATTTAAAATGAATTTAAAATATATTAGAATATAATTTTCATGTATATAGTTATTACAACAACTACAACAAACCTTTATCCCACTATGTGGGGTCGGCTACATGAATCCTTTTTCTCCATTGTGTCCTATTAAAGGTCAAATTCTCGTTTAAATCTAATAAAGAAAGGTCATTCCTAATATTTTCTAACCAAGTCTTTTTAGGTCTGCCTCTACCTTTCTTAACATAAGTAAAATCTAATACCTTTACTCTCCTAACCGGGTCATTGAAAGGTCGCCGTTTTATGTGACCAAACCATCTAAGACGACTCTCTCTAATCTTATCTTCTACTGGAGCTACTCCAACCTTTTCACGTATATGCTCATTTCGTATCCTATCTCTAAGGGTAAAGCCACTCATCCACCTGAGCATCCTCATCTCTGCCACACTTAACTTAGTATTATGTTTCTCTTTTAATAGCCAACATTCGGCACCATAAAGCATTGCAGGCCTCACTACCATCTTATAGAATTTTCCCTTAAGTTTGAGGGGTACTTTTCTATCACACAACAAGCCCGATGCATTTCTCCATTTCAACCGTCCAACTTGAATTCTGCTAATAATATCTCCATCTATTTCACCATCATTCTGAACAATAGATCCAAGATATCTAAAACGCGTACTCTTATTAATGACTTGAATGCCCAAAGTCACAGTCTCCTCATTAGGTCTATTACTACTAAAATTACACTCCATATATTCCGTTTTAGATCTACTCAAGCGAAAAACTTTAGTCTCTATTGTTGACCTCCATAATTCAAGTTTACTTTCAACTCCCTCTCTAGTCTTATCAACAAGAAGAATATCATCAGCAAAAAGCATACACCAAGGTACATTCTCTTGCAAATGTCTAGTGAGAACATCCATGACTAAAGCAAAAAGATATGGGCTTAGGGCTGATTCTTGATGTAACCCAACCGAAATAGGAAAATACTTGGTCAAACCATCTTGTGTTTGAACACAAGTAATAGCTCATGGATACATATCTTTAATGATTTGAATATAAGCATTATTAACTCCTTTCTTTTCAAGAACTCTCCAATGCACTTCTCTTGGAACTTTATCATATGCTTTTTCTAAATCAATAAATATCATATGTAGATCCTCCCCCTTTTTTTAATGTAGATCCTTCTTATTTTTTATATATTTCTCCATCAAACCTCTTAATAAATGTATGGCTTCCATAGTCGACCTACCCGGCATGAATCCAAATTGATTTTGTATCACGCCGCAATCTATGCTCCATAACTCGCTTCCATTGTTTTAAAGTAAAAAATATATATTTCTATATATTTCACTTTCTTATATCGAAGGTTTTCATAATTATTTATCTTCTAATTTCTTTTTATTTTATTATGATATCTGCTTGAATCATAACTATTTTTTTCTTTAGTTGAAACTCATAAAATTGGGCTCGAGATCAAACTCGAACTTGACTATTAATAAAGCTCAAGTTCACGCTAAGGGTGACTCGAACTTGACTCGACTTTGTTTACACCCCTAATGGCGGATTTAGAGAATAGAGGGGCAATCAGGCCTTAACACAATGATCTTGTGTAGCAATAGTTGCACCCAAGAGTGAGCTGAATCAATGATCAATAGAGGGAGGGTGGTATAGCTCTAATCGGATCTGAAATCAACATAACACAAAGAATGATATGCATATGTAATTCGTCTTCTCTCTTTTCTCCATCTCATTCAATCCATGCCACGTAAAGCAGGTTGAGTGTAGCCGGTCGAATGGCGGGTTTTGTCTTGTGGGACTTGCACGGGAAGAAGAAGCTGTGTGAAGGAAAAAACCTAGCAGTAGTTGAGTCAAGTCGAGTATCTGTCTGATTGAGCTACTTGTTTAGCTCTTACTGAGCTCGAGCTCGTTTACTAGGCTTGAGTTCAACTCGTTAAAAAATTTATAGGCTCAAGCTCAACTCAATTGCTTTAGCTTATTTAGAAAGCTCGAGCTCAACACTATTTCTTAATTTTAGACTTTTTTTTTAATATAGAATTAATTTAAATTTATTAAAATATATTATATAATGCTAATGTAAATTAATTATTAAATATGTTTTAATTTAATCGAGCAGCTAAACGAGCTTTCGAGTTGAGCTATTGAGCTAGAACTCGTGGCTCAATAAGATCGACTCGTGAGCTCGAGGTGGCTTGGCTGACTTACACCCCAAGTGGGGGTTGGCTGAGTGAGGGAAAATGTTGAATTTATTGTAGAAAGTTATGGGCTGTTTGGATTATTGAATATAATAATTAGGTATTAGAAAATTAAATATACCAATTAATTTTTTATTTTCATATTTTTCTCTTTTGGTCAATGCATTAAATCCCCACTACCTTTCTAACATCTCAATTCAAACAACTTCATACCGACCCAAATTGGGCTATAAAATTTTCACAAATCTCAACTCCTATTGTCCTGCTAAGAGTAGTCCACATAAAAATTTAGAATTTTTCATTCACAAATTCAATTGATCTAAAATCGCCTTCATTAATTAACAACAGATCTAAAAGTCCTCACCCTATTCCATTAAAAAAATGCAACACGATGAATTATCAACATTGTCATTCAAAATTGCTTAGTAATTTAGAACGATTGAATTTAACTTACGATGTTGTCGCCCATAAAAAGTATGTAAAAATTCTACGTCATCTATTGTTGATTAAGCATAGATAGATTATTGATTCTCTCTTAATACCATAGAATACAAATAGTCTTCTGATCCTAAAGTATTTTTCCACTTTAAATTCTAACTTTTAAAAACCATCTTGGTGATGATAATAACAATGATATCGTTAGCTTCAGCTGTGATAGTTATGATCCTTACAAGATATCATCGTTATTATCATCATCATAACTATTACAGCCATAGCTAGCGATATCATCGCCATTATCATCACCAATATTACAACCAAGACGAGTTTCCAAAGCCAGAATTTAATGCTCTTGTATGCTGAAAAGTTTTTTCTAGATCAGAATACTTTAGCATTCTATGGAATTCATAGGTAATTAGAAATCTATCAAAGTTGAGTTAGCAATCAATCTACTGGCTCGAAAATTTTATGATAGTTGAATTATGCAAGTACTACAGTTGGTGGATGATTCAAAACTATTCTCTGTATATAAAATTTGCAAGTGAAATTGTGTGGCAGTTTCTCACTTCCTTTTTTAGGTGATTACATCTTGACTTGATTTCAATTGTTATAAATTACTAAACAATTAGGAATGTTGATGTTGCTAAATTTATAGGGCTAAATTATATAAACTCTGAGCATATTTAGTACTTTATACTTATTTCGTTTCAACTCATGGTGCCTCCATTGATTAAAAAACAACCTTCTACATGTGGGTTGCCAAGGAACTGAGCTGAAAATGATGATCAAACAAGTATTTTCACCTTTGATGCATTACAAAAATATTTAGCATTGCTTTGAAATTATGAGGAATTTGAAAAAAAAAAGTATGGCAACTTAAGTGAAGATTAAAAAAAAAGTGCTCAATGCTAGAAGGATTTAAATAGATTTCAAAGTTTTTGGAGTGGTAGTGAAAGATTTATAGTTGATAGAAGGTTAGGGGAAAGATAGATCAATTTCAAAAATTTTTGATAGATTTTTTACTGCCTTCTTTGTGGTCATAGTTGGAGTTTTTTTGTATTGGAATGAGATGAAGATCTTCAAATCATTAGCTAATTAATGAAGGTAATTTTAGCTCAATTGAATTTCTTAATGAAAAGTTCCCAAATTTTTATATGAACAACCCATAGCAGGTGGGGACTGAGAATGTAGGAGAAGATGAAATTTTTGTTCACAAATTTTAATTATTGTTGATTTGCAAATCAATTCAAAATTTAGTAATACTAACTCTATGTAAACACATGTTTTTAATTAAAATTAATCATTTTTTTTATTAAATTACTTATGTTTAGTAATTGAAATGTTGTAGAGAAAAAAGCTCATAAAAAAATAATATAATTAAAAAAAATAGATTTATTAATATACATAGCTCTCAAAATTATGAGATTTACATAGTTAAAGCCTAAATTTCCCTCTTTAACACATTTCTCATAAATCTTTAAAATAATAATATAAATAACACCTCTTCTTCGCTTCTCTATTACAATCTATCATCGAATTCAACACTTTGATTTCACTAGTATTCGTCTTCCCTGAATGTTGATGCCCATGCTACACCGAACTTTACACACAACTATCCTATGTCGCTTATTGTCTCAACCTTAAGGAGATACATTCAATGCTTTATCCACTAACTTGATGCCCTCCTAGCTAAGCCAAGGCTAATGTCACTATATAAACTTTAGCCTCCACTAGGGGTGTAAACGAGTCAAGTCGAACTCGAGTCAGGCTTAACTCAAGCTCGGCTCATCGGTCAGATAACGAGCTCGAACTCGAGCTCGAGCTTAAATGATTTGCTCGAACTAGGATCGAGGTGTCCGATGTGAGCTCGCGAGCATCTTGCGAGGCATAAGCTCTCTTCATGTTCTCACGAATAGGGCAAAAGAAACAAAATTGCAAAATCATCTTTCTCACAAAGGGCAAACCAGAAGAAAACTTGCAAAAGAAAATTTTATACATATGCAAAATGAAAGAGATGAAATAACATGAGAAATATTTCAGTCACCCAAGTTCTGCGTATGAACATTTTCCTATAGTGGTACTTACATTTTGAGTGACTTGTCAAATATTCGAGTTGAGTTTCGTTCGGATCAAACTCGGGCTCAAAATTCCAACGAGCTCAAAAATCTGCTCGAACTCAAAAGTCGAATGAGTCGGCTTGACTCGTTTGCACTCCTAGCCACCACCCAAGCTAATTCTTGAATCCCACGAGAACCCATTGCGACTTACTCTTATCCTCGAGGATTTTGTCAACACCATTGATAAAATTTAACTAAGTGTTGTATTTCATAAATAATAAAGTTTAGCAATCAAATATGGAAATCTTATAATTTTCAATGTTATGTATGTAAATCCTTCTTTTAATTATTATACTTCAAAGGTGTGAAAATATAATATTTTTATTACAAATTTATGCCAAATACATGTGAACAATATTTTGGGCTAATATCTTCTTTTTTATAAGGGTTTACATTCATTGCATTCAAAATTAAGGGTTTATCTATTAGAGATTTATTTATAAGATATAATAGTGTTAATTATAATTATAATAATATGAATAATTAAAATTAAGGGTTGAGATTTTATTTGAATAATTAAAATTAATAAAAATGAATGTCTAAGATTGTAATAGAGATAGTATAGATATACATAGCATAGATAGTACAGATAGAATATATCACTCTGCTAAATATCTTGATGAACGCAAACAAGGTTGAGGTATGGAGTTTGAATTGTTATAAACTTAAAAACTAAATATATAAATATTTAAATTTAAAATATTATATGTTTGTAAATTTTAAAATAAAATTAAATAATTTAATAGACCCTAAATCCTAAGTATCTTCATACACTTTTTCCCAAGCGGCACTTAGCTGGGCGGGCATTTATTGCCCAAAAGACCGCCTTCGGTGGACCTTGAGAAACACAAATACACTAACCCCTCAAATTCTCTGCAACTTCTCAGTTCAAGTTGGAGAAAAAGATCTTGCATTGGAGAATCTAAATGGAAACAAAGCCGCACCTCCCGGCGAAAACAAGAGAGCCTTCGAAGAAGATGGTACTTGTTTACCTGAACATGCCCTTTTTTAAATCTTCTTACTTTCTTCTGAGTTCTGCCATATGTATATGCTTGCATAACTTTTTTCTGATTTCATGAACAAATTTTTAGCGAGATAACTGTTTATGGTGCAACGGAATGAAAGAATATTGTTTGTTTGTGATATCCAAATAACATTGTGCAGTGATTGATGTTGCACCAAAGTTTGAAAACCTAGCTCGAAAATTTTCCCAAACGCATCCTTCTCTGGTCTTCCTGCTCCTTCCCTATCTATGCTTCTTTTGATTTGTTCTTTTTGTCCTGCATTTGTCCTTGTATGCATGCGATAAGAATATTTGTGCTATCACTGTCAAATAGGGGAAAATGTTGCAGTACAAATCTCTTCGGTTGATTATTTATATGGTAAATCAACTATATAATTGAATTATTCAGTAGATTTTAATCATTAAGTGGACCTGTTTTACTAATTTCATTTTACATAATTGCTTAATATGACCGACAGTTTCGGATGCTTCTTTATGCTTCAGGTTAAGGTCTCCTTCAAAGTTATTAGATCTCTTACACTTGATCTTTTAAGCTCTGACACAATTCGAAATATCAAAGACAAGATCTGCAGGATTGAAGGGACTTCAATCAACCAACAAGAGCTCTTTTTTGCTGGGAATCATCTAGAAGATACCAAAACACTATCTGATTACATTGTTTCCACTGATTCTGATTGCACCATAGATGTTTGTGTGGAAGGAAGAATGCCAATTTCCATAAAAATTCCATCAATGGAGAAAACTTTACCGCTTAATGTGAAGTATATGGGAAAAGTTCATAAACTAAAAGTCATGATTGAGGATGAGGTGGGAATTCCTTCAGATCAGCAAATTCTTATTTTTTGCGGCAAAACGCTCGAGGATGATCAGTTATTAATTGCATGTGGTATCACAAAGAATTCTACAGTTTATGTCATGATGAATCAATTAGCTAAGCTTCTTCTCCATGTCCACATGGCTTGTGACAATGCCCTCAGTCTTGAAGTAATGGCAGGATATACCATTAGGGATGTCAAGGTCATTGTTGAGAGTTCAAGAGGAATTCCTGCTAGTAAGATAACAATTTTTCATGATGAAGTTGAGCTTCAGGATGGCTTTACATTATCATTCTACAAAATAAAGCATGAATCTGTTCTACATCTACAAGCTCCAATACAGATATTTGTCAAAATAATGACTGGAAAGACCATAACTATCAGAGCTGAAGCTAGCGATACCATTGCCATTATCATCACCAAGATTGCTAGCAAGATAGATTTTAAATGCAAGAATTTGAAGCTCATGTATGCTGAAAAGGTACTTGAGGATCAAAAGACTCTTTCATTCTATGGTATTAAGAGAGAATCAACAGTCTATCTATGTTGAATCAGTAGTCCATCTGCTGGATCAAGTGTTCTATGATTGTAGAAATAAGTGGAACTATTTGTGGATGATTCAGAACTAATTTATTCATATGATAGTTGCATGTTAAATTGAGTGGAAGACTTCTCACTTTCTTTTATGGGTGGCAACATTGTGACTTCAATTCAATTGTTCTGATTTATTGAATTATTTTGAATGCTGGTGTTGATAATTTATAGGGCTAAGTATTCTATATTGATTTCTTCGCAATTTAAGTTGCTGCCATTGATTAAAAATCATCCTTGTTCGAACGGGTTGCCAGGGAACTAAGCTAAATATGATAATCAAAGAAGTATTTCCATAAGAAATGAGAACCAAGGCATTCAGATGCAAGGCTGAAAAAACATGAATTATGCATGCACTAATTCATTTATTTCAATTAAGCGTTCATATTTGTATTAGATTATCATTGTGTGGATGAAATTGGAGTTACTTCTTTGACTCCCTTTTTTGGGAAAAGTAATGTTATGAACCTTTGATTCTTTAGAAAAATATATATGGCTGCATTGAGATTATACAAAATTTCAAAATAAATGTATGACAACTTTGGTTATGATTTAGAAAATAAATAATTGCTTAGTGATGAGAAGGAATTAAATAGAATTAAATGAAAAATTTACGGTTGATGCAAGGTTCAGGAAAAGATTGACAAATTTCGCTGAGTGTTATTTTTTGTGGCGCATAATTGGGGTTTATTTTTTTAATGAAATAGGGACAGGATCTTTAGATAGGGGTGTCAATTTTTGACACGACCCGAAACAAGACCCGAACCCGACCCGGAAAAATCTGGGTTCGGGAACCCGAAACGGGTCGGGGTTCGGGTTGAACAAATCAACCCGTTTTAAAAATCGGGTCAGGTTCGGGTTGACCCAGTAACCTGAAATTTATCCGAAAGTGACACGAAAACTCATATTTGACCAGAAAACCCGAGATTGACCCGATTTTGACCTGAAAATTAGCAATTTTATCTCAAATTCGGGTCATTAGTGTCAGGTCGGGTTGACCCGGAGCTGAATCGGGTCGGGTTCGGGTTTGAAAACCTGACCCGCTTTTAAATACGGGTCGGGTTCGGGTTGACCCGAACAGTGCCGAGTCAGTTCCGGGTTCGACCCGAACCCGACCCGCTGACCCGAATTGACACCCCTATTTTTAGATCATTAATTAATTAATTAATTAATTAATTAAGACAAGTTTAGATCAATTGAATTTGAGTGGGAAGTGAGGGAAGAAGGTTGAATTTAAGTAGAAAGTCTTAGGGCTATTCTGTGATAATTGATTTAATTCAATAGGATTGGCGATGTAGCGCTTAAAAATATAGCGATGAGGTGCTATGTAAGCATCTAAGCTATACAGTGTACAAATGAGTATTTTCCCAAGAGCTTAGTATTGTAGTGCCTGTTTTGAATGTCACAACGCTCATCATTTGAATGTTGTAGTGCTTCAAGCCTTAGGGCTACAATGCTGGTTCAATTTTCAGTGCTTCAAATTTTCTTAGGTCTTTAATCATAACTTTGATCAAAATTAAATAATAAGGAAATTATAAATCATACAAAATATTCAAGATTACAAAACATAAAAATATGAAAATTATAATAAATTACAAAGTACAAGTAAACAAAAGGAAGGATTGCCTCTCAAACAATGTTAAGTTTATAATTTTCAGTCAGACTTGATTATATTTATCAACTTTGCTGGGTACATCACTGTGACTTCGTAAGTGGTTTTCGTTAGGTTCTTTTCCTATATCTTTAAAGTTAACACCAGTATTGCTAAGTAGAGACCCAAGAGGTCTGCAATCTGTCCTAATTGAGTTTTCAAAATTTTAATTGAAGTAACTTAATTTTATAATTAAGTTTCCAATTGAATCACAACCTCTTCCAATGATAACAATTCTATTCCCAAACTAGTTCTTTTGATTAAATTCTTAAGGGTAAGAAGGTCTAGGATTTATAATAGGTTGCTGAGGATTATTCCAGTTTTCTCCTTTGATTAGTTTGTCCAGAATTCTACTGATTATTCTCACCATTATTTGACCAACTAAAGTTAGGATGGTACCTCTAATCTGAATAATAGGTATTAGAATAAGGATTATTTTGTCTTCTAATCAAATTTATATTTCTAATCCTTAACGTATTAGTATCCTTAAAAAAATTCAAATGAGCCTCTTCCAATATTATAAAGAATCCAAATCCTAAGTTAACTTCAATAATATCCAATTTCTTCGAAATTGTTTCTACCTGAGCAGTAAAAATTGATAAGGTAACTGATTTATAAACTTCAGCTACTCTCTTAGGATTCATCCTATCAGTAGGCTACTGAAAATTATTAGTAGCTATTTCCTCTATTAATTCATAAGTGTTCTCAAATGACTTAGACATTAAAGATCCTCATGCTA
This sequence comes from Dendrobium officinale, assembly GCA_019514585.1. Classification (NCBI taxonomy): domain Eukaryota; kingdom Viridiplantae; phylum Streptophyta; class Magnoliopsida; order Asparagales; family Orchidaceae; genus Dendrobium; species Dendrobium officinale. The sequence continues at coordinate 15,920,561 of CM033699.1, read as the reverse complement.
TAACATCTATGATTAACATAAGAGTTCATACTAATCCATTATAAAAGGTATGAATAACCAAACAATTAGGTAAAGGATGGTGAGGGCAATTCCTAAGCTTTTCTTTAATTCTTTCCCAACTTTTATAAATTGATTTTTCCTTCAAACTGGGCAAAAGAAGTGATATTATTTCTAAATTTAGCAATTTTTAAGAAGAAAAATACTTAACTAAGAATTTTGTGCTAACTCATTTCAAGTGATTATAGAGTCTGGGGAAAAGAATTTAACCACATTTTATTGTTATTAATTAGAGAAAATAGGAACTATCTAAGTTTAATGGCATCATCTAGCTAAATATAGGTTAGGATTTTCAACAGAAATTTCACGAACTAAAAATTTTGAACTATTTGGATAATGTCCAATTTTAATTCAAAATTATTATCATGTATAGTAAGTCAATTGAGACTATGATGGATTCCATCTACTAGAAGATTATCATACTCCCTAAGTGGCCTAGTATAGTCCTAATCTTGAACTAGGTCAGACATTATTAAAAAAATTTTGGCTTTTAGAATTGTTGTAAGGGTCATTTCTATTTTTAGATCAAGCAATAAGGGCTCTTACTATATTTATCAATCATACAACAAAAGTATAAAAACTAAAAATTAAAAACTAAACAATCAAACATAAATTTTTATTTTTTTCAAAATTTTTAGCAAACAAAATAAAGATACATGATACAAGTAGGTCTAAATACACACTTGTTTCAGTAATATAATAAATTATAATATGCATGTACTTCACAGGCAACAGTGCCAAAAACTTGCTGGGGTAAGGCAACAAGAGGTTGATAGCGAGCTAATATAAAACTCGTGGAAGTTGAAATATACTTAGGTTTTCTTTGATATAAAATTTACAACAACCCACTAATTTATGCAAGTATATTGGTTGAATTAAATAATAAAGTGATAGAGTAGAGTGTCAAATCCACAAGGAAGTGCTCTACTAAATTGAGATAAAACTATAACTGCTTACTCTAATTACATTAATTTATCCTAATAAAATAAAAAAATAAGATTTTCGAGTTCCTACACTGAACGAAAATAAGTAAAAAGGTTGATACAATTATAATAAAGTGTCTTAGGCTCATGCATGTAAACTACATATCTTTAATGAAACTCTTAGTTATAGATGTGGATTTTAGCATATGTATCCCTAGATCTCTGTTAAAATTGTAAGGGTGAAAAAATATTTTTAGTCTTCCTACAGGTTTATAATCTTTATAAAACCTAGAATATTCAAATATCATATATCTAGGCATACTAATATTCCATTTTAATATTCTTAATTATTCTTGCATTCTTCCCTTGTCAAGGCTATACATTACAAAATATTTTAACTACACATATGACTATTATATGCATTTAATGAAGAATAGGAGATATTAAAAACATAAATACCTTCATTAAAGAATAAGAGTTTCCATTAATACTCAACATGCTCTTTATATATCTTTAACCCAAAATAAAGAGAACTATTCATACATGAAAAAAACAACAAGCAAACTCATATTAATTTTACTAATAGAAGATTTAAAGTACTGGAGAAGCCGTTAGAAGTTCATTATCAGAAAGGATCAAAATATCTTTTCTACATTTCTTCCACTACTTATTGAGTTACCTATACAAGAATACACTAAATTCTCGTAGAGATAGTATCTTACACTTCCCTAATCTCTCTTAGATTTTACTTTAAATGAGTACTGAAGAATGACACAAAAAAGTAATAAATTTTTATTTAAAGGGTTAAACTCCTCAAATAATAGAATTTATAACTATTTATAGTAAGTACATGATCAGATTCAAGCACCGTTGCACTAGATAAGTTAGCGTTGCGGCAGTAAAAAGTTAACTAGCACCTTGGGGCTACAAAGTTGGCAATGCTGCGATGCTAGATGACGTGGCATGGTTAGTGCCATGAAAAAAAAGTGTTGTGATGCTTGGAATGACATTTCAACAATGTTGCATTTAAGAGGCTAGCGCTCATGCGTTAATTTTCTCGAAACACAAAATACTACTATAAAAACCCGTATTTTGACCCAAGTAAATGATTTTTTTTGGAGTCATTATAAGTCTAAATTATAATCCATCTTTGTCATAGCATCAATATTGTTGTGATTTAATTACATGATTTTTTTTTCATAATTTTTAGGCACTAGTAAAAATCCTTAAGAAATTGACTCCTGTTAGTATAAGTTGAGATTTCAAGATCGATAGGTGTACGTTTTACAAATCAATTTTACCAATATTTTTTTAAATAAAATAATTTATTTTATAGCTATTTTCTTATAATTTTAAATACCAAAATAATTTATATGAATTTTATATTAAAAATTATAGAAAATATCCATAAAATAATTTTTTTTATTTAAAAAATATTGATAAAATTGATTTGTAAAAAGAACACATATCAGTCATGAAATTTCCACTTGTACCGATAGGTGTTAATTTTTTATGGATTTTCACCAGTGTCCAAAAATAATGAAAAGTATCATGTAATTAAAGAACTACAATATCGTTGCTATGTCAAAGATGGTTTATAATTTAGACTTATAATAACTCAAGAAAAAAAATTATTTACTTCGGGCAAAATATGGGCTGTTATAATCTACCTATCTTAATGAAATATCATCCCCGATATTTCCCTTATGGAATTGGGCACACAAAATCAAGATAAAAAAAATTTATATAATTAAATCTCAAATCAAATCAAAACTCACCAAATATCATATACTCATGCAGTTCATTTTATCACATGTCATTCAATTATGTGTAAAAACTAATATATCATTATCTACCCAATCTACCTTGCTCACAATTAATTTCCTATAGCTATCGTAAGAATTTAATTAATTCTCCTAACAACTACTCTAATATATTTGTGATGCCCTAGAATCTAATTTGGAAGAATTATTCTATTATCTTTTGATAAATAACAATTAGATCAATCAAATTTCATTTATAAAAAATAAATAATAAAAAATAATTTTAAAATTCATAACATCTATATATACATTTGTATTCAATTTCCAAAAATTATATGCACTACTCATGATACATACAATTATATCATAATTACTTTGGCCTAAGTATAAAAGACTAACTAAACTAAAAAGAAATAGAACCTGAAGAATCCTGATCAGACTCACACTCTTGATCTTTTATCTTGTCCTGAAATTATTTAACCATATATAATGAGCTAAAAAGCCCAATAGGTCATCAAAACTTACAACTAAATTCAAAACACAATAAAGAAGCAATATGCATGTTAGGGATCAAACCATAATAGTAGCATTCATATGATCTTTTAATCATTGTAGAAATAACAAAATTCACATGTAGTAATAGTAAACTTTATAAATAGTAAATACTACGATATAAAAGCTAGTAAAGTAGTAGACTAGTATAACTATCAAATATATAAATCAATCATTGTATCCATAATATCAATCAGTACAAAAATTGGATAAAGCATAAAGTCAAAACATTTATAAAGACTGTTGAAATCAAATTAACATAATAAAATCATATAGGAATATACACATGCTATATAATTATTCTATATCAATATTAAATCAATATCTTAATCACATGCTCAATGTATCTTATATATCACATACTCAATGAATATATCATGATTTTTATATAAAAAATTAATAATAGTGTTAATAATAAATCCATACAGTAATATGAACAATACCTCAATAACATTTATTTTAGTAGGCATACTAAACAAGTAAGAATTTTGACTATTATGATATTTTTTAGTATCGATCAGTAAATTATTTGCTCAATAAATTGAGTCTTTACTCTTCCCATTGACACTGTAAATATATCCTTATAACTCCCAATCAGTGCACTGCATGAATCATTAGAGGATAACACTAAATTATAATATTTAAATGAATGCCCGTCGGCTCACCATCCTGTACAAGTCCAACCAACAGGCCAACCAATTCTTACTTATCATTTACACACACATATTATTGTCACAGTACTATAATAATAATATCGAACAATAATTACTCAATCACATATCAACATTTATTTTTAATGCATTATAATAAATAAAGTATAATTAAGCTTAATTTATAAAGTTCTAAAATATCTTAATAATAGAAAACAAAAATCATATTAAGCAAATCTTCATATTTATTTTCAATAACTAATGTTAAAACTGCTTGTTATATAACATATATGATTTTTGAATTTACAATTATTGATTCCTTGTATCTCTAAGTTATACCATGGAGTCATTGTATTATCATATCTAATATAGTAAGATTTTATTTGTCCATTATTAGTATTATCTTATTTTCCAAGTAAGACCACAATAATGGTCAAAAATAAAATATAAAATCTAACATTTTATCCTTGATTTGAGAAATACATACTTTTTATTATATCTCAATCACTGTATAATCAATCCCAATGAGATTTCAATCACTCTTTCTTATAGGCATTGATAACCTCATACAAAGATGAGGTCAACTGAGCCTTGATCGATCTCCACCTATTTGTTGACCTCATTTCTGTATGAGGTCATTAGGACCAATTCAGACCCTAGGATCTACCTAGACCCTAAGATATACCTAGACTACAGATCAATCCATACCCTAGGATCTACTCAGACCCTTGGATTTACCCAGACACTGGTCAAGCCTGGTTGACTAGTCAACTCAAAATAACCAAAATACCCTTTAGGGGTGTAAACAAACATTTTGAATCAAATGAACTTATTTTGGATGGAACCACTTCCATTCAACTACAAACATTAAATCAAACATGTTAAGCCCAAGCCTAGATCTTGGGTCAATATGATTGACCAAGTCAACCTAGGTTGATCCAAATGTCTCTTAATGGCTTTAAATGGGTTATTCCAACCCTTTTCAAACCTAAAATAAACTTCTAACCATGGCCTAAATATTTTCTAATCATGGGCCAATTAAGTCCAATCAAATTGACAAAGTCAACATATCCACACTTGACAAAGCCACATTGAATACATTTTCAAATTTCAAGCATTTTAGCCTAAGTCCTTAGGATCCTTCCAAACCAGCTCAAGGTATCCCTACATGCTAACTTACAAGCCCATGTGGCATGTTAACTTGTCAAGTAGTCAACATGGGCTTTGGAGGGGTCAAAGATGGCCAAAACCCCTCTTAAGCTAATCTCCTCTTAATCTTAAGCCTTTCCAGCTATTTGATCAACCTTTAGAACCTTTGTAGAGCTACCCATAGCCATCAGATCGAGATCCAAGGGCTGCTATCAGTGTATGCTCAAGTGGGGACCAAAGCCTTTCCATGTGAATTGTCCTTGGGATGTCCTCTCCCTCAGCTTTTCAACTACCCCAAATATATGTGGTAGTATCTAGTAGCTCCCCTTGCTGATCTCAACCGACCATTCAATCTGGGGAAGGTTGAATAGGGAAAAACCCCTAAAATGCCGATCATTCTAACCCTAGCCTCTCTCTCACAACCTCAAGCAATTCTAGTGGAGCTCTCAATCCATTCAAGCTTCCCTGGTATCCCTCTACTTATTCCCAGTCCAATTCAACCAGTTAATATCATTGACGAGCAGTTTTCTAGCGAGTTCAAGCACTTTCCATCTAAGGCTTATACCAGGTGATCTATTATGTTTTTAGCCATGCTTTCTTCTAAAGAATGGTGTGTTGATAGTCTATAAATGCAATAAGACATTAAACAGACTAATTTGTCCATTAAATTAAGGTGAAATGCTAACCCTAGTCTAGGACACCTTAGCTTAAATAGCTTTTCATGAAGTAATTTTAAAATTGAACAAATCACACCCCATGATTTATGTTCACTTCCTCAACTTAAGTTTAAATTTTCATCAAAGTTGGTCGATCCTATCGAGAGAAAATTATATAAAACCCACCATAGGGTTCAGTCTATAATGGCCTTTACAGTGCAAAATCTGGGTCGTTGATCCTTCGATCAACAGCATAGAACTTGCCATTATACAGACCTTTCCAACAGCAAGAGTTGATCCACTATTCCATTTTCTGTCCAACGCCATCAAAGTCGTCGATCCCAAACCGTGGAAGATCCATGATGTAGGGGACACGCTAACATTTAAGTGAAATCGAACTCTCTAGCTTCGATTGGCCAATCATTAGTGTGTCGTTGGCCAAGATTGCTCTGTGGTTCCATAGACTAATCCCGAAATGCCACGTAGTATTTAAATGGATTTAAATTTATTTTTAAATAAGTTTTAAACCTAATTTTCTTTAAAAAATTAATTTTTTTTAATAAATTTAAATTTAAATATTATATATTAAAATTTCCAAAAAATATAAATCTTTTAATATAAAATTAAAATTATTTTGATATATTAAATATATTTTAAATAATTTTAAAACATTTAATTTTAAATATTTTATTATAAAAAATTAAATATTTTCAAAAATTCAAAATTTATTTTAATATATTTTAACTAATCAAAAAATATAATTTAAATATTTAAAATTAATTTTAATTTAAAATATCTAATATATTTTAAATAATTTTAATTATTTAAGTATTTAATTAATATCTGAATAAAAAAAATTTGAATAATTTAATTTGATAATTCAAAGAAAATTAGCTAAAATAATTTCAAATTTTAGAAATATTTAAAATTTAATTTAATCTAATTTAAAAGTATTTTAATTATTAATTATTTTTAAAATTATTTTAAATTCATTTAATTAACTTTAAATAATACCTTTAAATTTTGAAAAAATAAATATTTTAATTTAAAAATAATTTTAGGAATTAAAAACCTAATTTATCTTAATTAATTTAAGTTATTTAATTATTTTAATATTTAATTAAATATTATATCAAATCTTTTCAAAATTAAAAATTTATTTTGAATAAATCAAAGGATCTCTCAAGAACATTTTAAATTTATTTTGATGATATTTTATATTATTTTATTTTAAATCTTATATTTTCATTTATATATATATATATATATATATATATATATATATATATATATTAAAATTTTATTTTAAATTGACACATATATTAAATTTCTGAAGTGTTGAGAGATTCCTTTGAAATCTTAAATATAGATTGAGTATATGAAAAGAATTCTTGGTGAAGGATTATTGAATAATTGTACTTCTATTTTTCACTAATCAAATTATTAGTCATATTAATTAGTGTTTAATCCTTACATGCTTAAGAAGCACAACCCACTTAGCCTAGACTCTCCTAAATTTAAGAACTTGAGAGTGATTGTGCATGTTTTTATATATGTATGTCAATGGTTAGCAAAACAATGTTTTGGTCCTACTTAACTTAGTGACATCATTAAGGATAATAATTAAAGATATTTTAACAAAAAAAAATTAGATTAATTTTAGAAATTAGGATACACATCTTATTAATATGAAATTTAAACCACTTAAACTTAGTGACACATACAACCCATAGAAAAATATTCAATGATTTTTAAAAATCATTAAGATATTTAATTAATTAATTCTTTAATTAAACATTAAAATTTTCCAAAAATTATAAGAAAACAAAAATAAATCTAAAAAATATAAATAATACCTCAAACTAACAAGAATTCTATTTCTAACTTAATAAAATAAAACCCCTTTGATTTGATATCAAATTTAATTTTAATTAAAATTTAATATTTAATTAATTAAAAATAATTATAAATTCCAAAAAAATTTCAAATACTTGAGAATCTCTCCTTTGGTCATTACTGACCTTTAGAGTTGATTTCAATGAGTTGGGAGTTTATTTGAAGCAAAATCCTCAAAAAGCCCTCCAAATAAGTAATTTCCAAAAATTCAAATAATTATCAAATTTTAAAAAATTATAACTAATTCTAGAAAACTCTAAATCTAACAAACTCAAAGCCTAATTTCTCACAATAAGGTATAATATTTAAAAAAATATCAAAACTCCAAAAATCTCTTTGAATCTAAAAGTTTATTTTTTATCCCAATAATTAAGGAATTTAAATAATTAAAATAATTCAATAATTGATTTAAAAATCCAAAAACATTAATCTAATTTTTAAAATCTGTAATAAATCAATATTAATTAAAATTTATCAACCTTCAAACCTTAATCAATATAATTCACTTAACTATATCGATTACTACTAAGTAACCCGAGTCTACGAGACTATTAAATTAGCCCCAAAGAAAGTAAACTAAATTTCATGGCCCTGATTTAATGAAGGTAGTAATCACTCAATTTTAAAAACATATTTTTAAATTAATCTTAAGACATTAAGATTTAAAATTTTATTAAATATTCCTCTTAAGCCTTTCAATCAACCAAATCATCAAACAATTCTAACCAATTGCTCTATATAGGACATATTAAAGTCACAAAGCCTACTTCACACACTTTAAATAATTTTCTAGGACAATTGACTCTAGATTTAGGCTAGGCTAGTGTTTACTTTACTATTGTGTGTCAAGTTTTTCATAGTGTCAAGTTTTTCATAGTTTCACTATATGCTGGTGATTTGATTGATTGATGTGATTATTTACTTAATTTTTGCACTCTATGATGTTATTAATTGTGCGTTAGATCTACCCTTAGGTTTAAGATGATCTATACTAATACAATTTTATGCATGTGGCTATGCTCATATCGGGCGTAAGAAGTTAAAGGGGGATAAATAAATAATTAAGCTTTAAATTAACGATATTTTCTACAGGTGGTTCAAAAATTACTAAGTCCCACTTTAAGTTAAAAGAGCATGGCCAAGTATGGTTGTGATTTGAGCATTTAATTTTAAAATATATAAGTACTTGAGATTATTTAAATATTAATTTATTAGGATAAACTTGCAGTTGTACTTGAGTGTAGATTTTTTAATTTTAATTAATATAAGTTAATTTCAATTGAGTTGTATTTTAAAGTGCTCTGAGAATGAGATTAAATATCTAATTTTGAATCTAAAGAGAAAGGGGCATCCCTTAGCGGAGAGTCCCTCTCCATTTAAAGATCCAAATTATGATGATTTTAAAATATTTAAAGAGAAAAGATAACACTTCTTTCGAGGGGGGATTTCTTTTCATTTAGATATCCGGACCCGATGATCCAAGGAGCCCCGCAGAAGGATGAAAAAGTGAAGAATGAGAAGAATTCCAACTCTCAAAGTCAATTAAGTCTTAGGATTAGAAATTAGAGCTTATTGTCAGTGGTACCTGGTCACTTTACTCTTATGTAGACTCTTGGTTGTAATATTAAGTGTCACTTGTAACATGGACTTTTAATTTGAATATTAATTTCATTGATTTTATTATTGATTGATGTGTTGATTGTGATATAGGATTACATGCTTTTACTAATTTTTTGGCAATCTTATATGTCATATTTAATTTAGCCTGGAACCCAATCGGAAGTTCGTGAGGGTACAAACAAACTATTTTTACTTTAAATAAAATTAAAATTTTTAAGCTAACATATAAATCTAACATTTTAAGAAGTAAGCTCGGGACCGCTGAGAGTTCTCATAAGCATGTTTGATGCATTTTCTTTTCTTTTGTTTGGCACCTCCCTACTTGCGGGTTCTGGCATACCACATGGCCTATGAGGGTGTAGATCTGTCAAGGAAAACTATGCATTTTTTACAAAAATATCTATTTTTAAGTCTTTTTAAAAATTGCTTCATAATTGATTTAAGCATTTAATCGAGTCAACTAGCATTTATCATATTAAAAATTAATTAAATAAGTGCTTAAAATTTTAATTACATTTACTTAAAAATTAAATATCCCACATAAGTCAAGGGGCCAAATAAGGACATGCTCTAAATGTCGGCCCCGCTTTCCTCAAATTTAACTTAATCAAACGTCGCTACCACTTTTTTATAAGTGATCTGACTCATGGTTTTAAAGCGCTTAGGTAGTTTAACTGGCTCTCCAATCCAGGTGGGGTAAGTTTAGATTTTGCATTGTATGTCATTAATTTTTAGTACCCAATTTAGATTTAGGTTCTGAGGCAGGCTAAGGCTATAAGACCTCAATCTCCAAAAATCTAATTCAAACTTTCTAATAAAATTGATCATTCAAATTTAAATATCTTTCAATTCAAATTTAAGCTAAACACTTATGATAGAATAAGGCGCTTCTAAATTATTATAGAATCCCAAGTGCCTCATACCCTTCCTCCTTTTATTCTAGAAATAAGTGCTCAAGTTTGATCCAATCCCATTTAAAATTCTAACCCTTATCTCCTTTGACATCAAGTTTTAAAATTTTAAATAAAATTCATACTGATATTTTAAGTAAGAGTATTTATAGAAAATTCTAGTTTCCCTGTGATATAATTAACTATAAGGGCTTGTGCTTATATGAGATTTAGAACCTAGATCAAATTTTTAAAATCAATTTTTCAATAATTTAATTAATTATCTTTAGGAAAATCAAATATGATGATCATTATCGTTATTATTAAATAATTAATAATAAGCGATAACTTCTTTCTTCAAAAAGATATGTCATTCTATTATTATGATTTTGATTATAAAAGTAATGATCATTTTATCCAGATTCACATAATTAAACAGTCGATAAAATTCCATTTTGACCTTCTGTGTTTATATGTGATTCTACCCTGAATTTAACTATGATAATCACAATGAACTCAAAATTTTATAATCTGAACCTATTAGGGAATAATATTTTCATCTTTTGAGGTGATATATTATTTATAATATGATGTTCGATTTTAAAATTTAAATTCCAAAAACTAAATCTTTCCTAAAGAAAATTAATCTTTTTAAAAACTCCAACAATAACCTTTTTCAAACAAACACTATTTGACATCATGCCTTCTAAAATGCCCACGCACCTGTCTCGCTTTGCTAACTAAAATTACATATATAAAAGAGAAAATTATATATGTTCCCTAAAAAAGAAATTTTTAGCACAATTATAATTAAATTATATATATATATATATATATATATATATATATATATATATATATATATATATATATATATATATATATATATATATATATATATATATATATATATATATATATATATATAATCTTTAGGACCATATTCTCAAGGGCTTAGCAATCATCATAATACTTGTTAGAGAGCACATTTATAACCATTATTATAACATTTTTATCCTCTTGAGAATATGGGCAATTACAAAAAACATCTCTACAAATATTCTAATCACTTAAGGTCAAGTGCCCACTTATCAATCCACAAAACACACAAGAAAAAACAAAAAATTATCTAAGCCAAAAATACATCACCATATAATCACAAATGCAAAGTGCAAAATAAAAAAAATGGAAAGCGGTATCCTAGCTACACCCTGCTCTAGGATGCCTACAAAAAGTGTCATATCCAATACCTAACTGTATGCAAAATTAGTATTGTGAGACCTCGTTCCCTTACTGTTCCTCTATGACTTGGATTTTCCTCCCAGGATCATCCGGGACGATAGTGAGATCGTCCAGGCCGATCTGTACTATTCAAAATATCGGCCTGAAAATAGTTCTGAGAACAGTCCAGGCCGATGATTTTGGTCTGATCGTCCCGGGACGATTTGGCGATCGGCCGGGCCGATCAGCTTAATGATATAAGAAAATCAGCTCGTTTTGAGAAGAGAGAAAATCATTTTATAAAAAAAACAGATATTTTGTAGAGAGAGAAAGAGAGGAAAAGAAAGAGGAAAGCTTGGTTTCGGAGGCCGCGGAGCGCTTTTTGTCCGACGCCGTTGTTGGAAAAAGTGAAGATCTCGTGGTAAGGACTCCGAATCCTATTTCTGTTTTCAAAGATATTGAGTTTTGACCGAGTTGTGCACTGTTTGGTGTTTTCGTAGTCGAACTTTTGACCCGGTTTTGTATTGACACAACTTTCACCGCACAACTTTTAGTATGTTATAGATATGACTATTGTACACGATTTGACTATTTTCTACGAAGATTTTACCGGTCGGAATTGATTCTACGCGATTTTAATCGAATAGAAAAATATCAGGACTTGATTTGATTTGGATTCTATAGAATAATAGTCTTGTATTGATGTCGCAGATATTCTATTGTAATTTGGAGAAATTTGGAATTTGTGCTTTTTGCAGGATTTTTGTGTAAATTTGATAGACTGCCGTTACGCTGCCCGATTTTCGTAGATTTTCTGATTTGCTTAGAATTGATAGATTAGATTGATATGCTTATGATTATTAATATGATTGTTATAGATTGCTTTAATATTGATTATTGAACTGATTATTGATACTGGAACACACGTATAACCTAGTTGAACATTGGTTGAAGATAGACTTGACCTGTACAGGATGGTGGGCCGACGGGCTTTCCTTTAAACTATTGATCATTGATATAACGATTGGGAGTCATAAGGAGTTTATAGAAATGCCGACGGGCGAAAAGAGTGACGACTCTTATTGATAGAACCAATGTATGGATATCTACAACAGCAATATGGATTCTACAACAGCAACATAGCCAGTTGATTATACTTGTCCAGTATATAGTATTGAATTGCATGTTTACTGTATTTCTTTATGGATTCATTGTTTTATAGATTCCTGCTTTATCGACTTTGATTGGATTTACTAGATCGTACGATTTCATTGATTTCACTGATTGATTGCTGTGCATCGACATTGAGCATTGATATAGAAATGGATGGATATAGATATTGCATTGATAGCATGGACATGAATAGTATAGATTCATTGATTTCTGCTTATAGATTCATTGTTACTACTGCCTATGGATTTATTGATCTTGCATATAGATTCACTGTTGTTACTATTTCTGCACCGTATTGACTGCTAGAATAGATTGAGATTTATCGTACTGCTTTCCTCGTTTGATTTCATTGAATAGATAGTATTGATTAGACCGCATTGATTTGATTTGATAGCGATTGATTTAACGGATTGATTGATTTCCTATTGTATACGGATTTCTTCGAGATTGACATGGATTTATTGAGTTGATTTATCGATTCGCCTGCCGCTGCATTGACTGGTTTTATTGACTATAGATTTCCGTATTGCATAGACTTATTGACCATTGACTGATATGGATTTGATAGACTGACATGCATATTGATAGCATAGCCGTGCTTTGATTTCAGTTATAGGTATTAGGTGACCTGCTGGGCTTTGTAAAGCTCATTATATGTGGTTGATATTTTCAGGTCAGGGCAAGGGAGCAGAAGATAGGAATTGATCCAGATTTTTAGGTTTTTGTCTTTTGATGATTTTGATTCTTTTGTACTCAGGATAGATTTCAGTACTGGTGATTGTAGTGTAGTTCCTGAGTATTGTACATGACCTTTTGAGATATGAATCGACTTGTATATTGATGTTTTAAATTTTATAGATGTTTGATAGATTGTTTAATTGAAGGTTTTAGATAAATCTGATAAATTGTTTGAGAAATTGATTGACATTCTTTTCAAGTTAGATCTTGGGGCGTGACAAAGTTTTTGGTATCAGAGCAGTGTTATTGGAAGAATGGATTGTTATCAGAGTTGTAGGTTTGGATTGAGAATTGGGTAGATTGGGTAGCTGTAAGAGCTTTATTGGCATACATCATTGCATGTGTGTATCATTTGTTCTGAATTGTGCAGGTGAAAAGATATGGATCCTCCGGCAGAATCCAGTGTACCGAATGAGCAACACAGCGCAGCCCCAGTACCTTCAGAGAGTATGATGCAGTTGGCTACTGCGATTGCACATGTTATGGGTGATGCGCAGAGCAAGATGAGTGAGAGAAAAGAGGAAGAGGTAGACAGACACTTGCAGATGTTTCACAAGCTGAAGCCTCCGTTGTTCAAAGGGGCTGTGGGACCCCAGGTTGCTGAAGATTAGATCATGAGGGTAGAAAAGATTTTTGACAGCATGCAGTGTCCGGGGAATCGAAAGGTACCTTTGGCTGTGTTTCTTTTTGAGGGTGAAGCGGAGAGATGGTGGATCGGACAGTAGAGAGAGAAATTCCAGGGGAAGACCAATGCTGAGATCACCTGGGATGAGTTCATTGCAGTGTTCAGGATGTGGTTTGTACCACCGTCAGCTCAGCGACAGATGCAGGAAGCTTTCATGAGATTGGAGCAAGGCCGCAAGTCAGTGATGCAGTACGAAGCCGAGTTTACTGCACTTGCGAGGTATGCTGCTCATCTGATTCCTACTACTGAAGAAAAATGCTATAGATTCCTGCACGGATTGAACAGAGAGCTGCGACACCCACTTGTACCTTTCCGTATACATGAGTTTTCTGAGCTGGTGGAGCGGCCCCGATTGATAGAAATTGACTTAGCGACACCGGTATCGAGGTACGAGGATACCAGGAGGAGGATAGATGAGGTACGATGAGATGATTCTGATAGAGACAGAGATAGAGAGAAGAAAAGCAGATACGATAGTTCGAGGGGATCTGCATCGCGATCTGCATCTGTAGTATCGTCTGGTAGTTCTGGAGCGTGCATTGACTGTGGTAGACGACATGCAGGTCGGTGCTACCTGTTGACGGGGCAGTGCTTTCACTGTGGACAGCAAGGGCATAGAGCAGCAGATTGTCCTTAGAAAGGATTGGGTGGAAGGACTGATTCTGGTACGGGTACAGGACAGCAGAGGACTGTTGGCTCGAGGGCTTACAGTGAGAGATCAGGAAACCGGATGGATGATAGAGCTGTTAGAGATCAGAGAGAGACAGTTGCGCCACGACCTCCTGCACTTCCTCCAGTGGTGCCACGCATCTACAGTCTACAGAGTTTACAGCATCGTGAGGATCAACAACGCACAGAAAGTTCTACTGGTAAGATTGATTTGACTAACCGATTGATTGATTGACATTTGATCATGCATATTGATATGTGATTGATTGCATTGTGTGTTTTGTATGGATTTCGACGAGTTTTGATTTGGATTTGGATTTGGATTTAGATTGATTTGTTTTGCGTTGTTTTTGTCTCGCACCTGTAGGGAAATGTCGGGACGACATTTTTCTAAGGTGGGGAGATTGTGAGACCTCGTTCCCTTACTGTTCCTCTCTGGCTTGGATTTTCCTCCCAGGATCGTCCGGGACGATAGTGAGATCGTCCTAGCCGATCTGTACTGTTCAAAATATCGACCTGAAAATAGTTCTGGGAACCGTCCAGGCCGATGATTTTGGTCTGATCGTCCCGGGACGATTTGGCGATCGGCCGGGCCGATCAGCTTAATGATATAAGAAAATCAGCTCGTTTTGAGGAGAGAGAAAATCATTTTATAAAAAACAGATATTTTGTAGAGAGAGAAAGAGAGGAAAAGAAAGAGGAAAGCTTGGTTTCGGAGGCCGCGGAGCGCTTTTCGTCCGACGTCGTTGTTGGGAAAAGTGAAGATCTCGTGGTAAGGACTCCGAATCCTATTTCTGTTTTCAAAGATATTGAGTTTTGACCGAGTTGTGCACTGTTTTGTGTTTTCGTAGTCGAACTTTTGACCCGGTTTTATATTGACACAACTTTCACCGCACAACTTATAGTATGTTATAGATATGACTATTGTACACGATTTGACTATTTTCTACGAAGATTTTACAGGTCGGAATTGATTCTACGCGATTTTAATCGAATAGAAAAATATCAGGACTTGATTTGATTTGGATTATATAGAATAATAGTCTTGTATTGATGTCGTGGATATTCTATTGTAATTTGGAGAAATTTGGAATTTGTGCTTTTTGCAGGATTTTTGTGTAAATTTGATAGACTGCCGTTACGCTGCCCGATTTTCGTAGATTTTCTGATTTGCTTAGAATTGATAGATTAGATTGATATGCTTATGATTATTGATATGATTGTTATATATTACTTTAATATTGATTATTGAACTGATTATTGATTGATTATTGATACTGAAACACACCTATAACCTGGTTGAACATTGGTTGAAGATAGACTTGACCTGTACAGGATGGTGGGCCGACGGGCTTTCCTTTAAACCATTGATCATTGATATAACTATTGGGAGTCATAAGGAGTTTATAGAAATGCCGATGGGCGAAAAGAGTGACGACTCTTATTGATAGAACCAATGTATGGATATCTACAACAGCAACATAGCCAGTTGATTATACTTGTCCAGTATATAGTATTGAATTGCATGTTTACTGTATTTCTTTATGGATTCATTATTTTATAGATTCCTGCTTTATCGACTTTGATTGGATTTACTAGATCGTACGATTTCATTGATTTCACTGATTGATTGCTGTGCATCGACATTGAGCATTGATATAGAAATGGATGGATATAGATATTGCATTGATAGCATGGACTTGAATAGTATAGATTCATTGATTTCTGCTTATAAATTCATTGTTACTACTGCCTATGAATTTACTGATCTTACATATAGATTCACTGTTGTTACTGTTTCTGCACCGTATTGACTGCTAGAATAGATTGAGATTTATCATACTGCTTTCCTCGTTTGATTTCATTGAATAGATAGTATTGATTAGACCGCATTGATTTGATTTGATAGCGATTGATTTGACGGATTGATTGATTTCCTATTGTATACGGATTTCTTCGAGATTGACATGAATTTATTGAGTTGATTTATCAATTCGCCTGCCGCTGCATTGACTGGTTTTATTGACTATGGATTTTCGTATTTGCATAGACTTATTGACCATTGACTGATATGGATTTGATAGACTGACATGCATATTGATAGCATAGCCGTGCTTTGATTTCAGTTATAGGTATTAGGTGATCTGCTGGGCTTTGTAAAGCTCATTATATGTGGTTGATATTTTCAGGTCAGGGCAAGGGAGCAGAAGATAGGAATTGATCCAGATTTTTAGGTTTTTGTTTTTTGATGATTTTGATTCTTTTGTACTCAGGATAGATTTCAGTACTGGTGATTGTAGTATAGTTTCTGAGTATTGTACATGACCTTTTGAGATATGAATCGACTTGTATATTGATGTTTTAAATTTTATAGATGTTTGATAGATTGTTTAATTGAAGGTTTTAGATAACTCTGGTAAATTGTTTGAGAAATTGATTGACATTCTTTCCAAGTTAGATCTTGGGGCGTGACAAGTATTGCCTAACTACTCAATTTAAGTGAATTTAGTAGCTTTAAAAATTTTCTTTAACTGATTAGTCACTTAAAGTGAATTAATTAACATTTAATTTTAGAGTTACAATTTTGATCATTAAATAATAATGAAGACCTTAAATACAAGGCTCTAACCTATGTTAGAGTTGTAAGGAATTAAAGGACAAATGTCATTCCTACACCTAACCAAGGCTGGAATGATTATGAGGTTGCAAGGTTAGTTAATCATTCCTTGATTTTCTAAGACTCGGGATAGGACCAATGGGTGACACACTATGAAGACAAATTGCCCACCATAAAAATCCTAGGCATCCTATATAAGATTGATCAGTTTTAAAAGGTTGGCATAAGAATGAAAAAGAAAACTCACTACCAACAATTATATGAGTGTTCTACTTGACTTAATGTATGATATTTGGGCTGTTTAGGAGTTGAATTGGCTCCCTAAGTGTGGTTTTATAAAGGGGGCATTATGTAGATCTTTAGAACCTTCTCCCTTAATTCATAATGTAAGTGACATTGTGACAATGGGCATAAGGATCAAGGCCTCTTTAGGACGAATTTTTATTACGTTCGGTGCAAGGACGTAGAGGAACGTCCGGTCGGAGGCAATTTCCTGTCCAAAAACTAGGTATTTGCTCGGTACAACTAGGTATTATTTGATAATAAAGAAGAATACCGTTCTATGAAGACCAATACCGAGTTATACCGAGCTGTACCGAGAAATACCGAGTTGTACCGAGTTTTTCTGGGAAAAACTCGGTACAACTTTGGTATAACTCGGTATTTGCTCGGTAAAGCCCGGCATAACTCGGTATTGGGTCTTCAAATGATGGTAGTCTTCGTTATTGTTTGGTATTGCTCGGTATTTACTCGGTACAACTCATTTTTTGGCGGGAATTTGCCTCCGACCGGACGTTCCTCTACGTCCGATCGGAGGACGTAATAATTGTTCCTTTAGGACACATAGCCCCAACCTATATACCTTACATATATTAAGTGAGAATGTATAAAAATGAACATAAATCTGACATAGGTCACAACATTAAGGTTTGACATGAAGTTCATTAGCTTCTTTAACATCTTCATTTTATTTGCTTAAAGTCAAGAGACATTTAATTTAACTTTAGATTTCAGTGTTTTAGTGTTTTACTTAAATAAAGGAGAATTTGTGAGAGATAATTTTATTATTATTTTTAGTTTATCTTAGTTAATGTAGATATTTTAGGAGTTTATAAAAATTTGTTTCATATATATATTTTGACTTTTATTTGATTTGTTATTATTTTTTTAAAGCTAGGTTCAATTAAGATATTTAATTAATTTGGAGTTGAAAATAAGTTGTTAGTCAAACACTCATTTTAGTTTATGGTTCATGATGGTTGTAGGATTTATAAAAAATTATTTAGAATTTTTTATTTTCTAGATTTTTTTTTCGTCAATTGATTCGTTGTATTGTCACAACGTGTACGACCAATGCCTTCTTAAGTGTTCTCACAATATAATAGGTCTCATTTAGGTGCAAGTTGAATGTTGAGTAGTGATGTCGGCCTGGGCTAAACTTGAAAGATGTTATGGAGCATGTCACGTGAAAAATAGAGTCATGTTAAGGGAAAATTATTGCGTCAGGTTATCTGACATGCGGACAACCAATCCGGACACGCCACCTCACCCGGATGCACTGGGCCCCGATACTTTTAAATGATGTGATGCATTTTTATTGGTATTCGGATGCAAACACAATAATTTGCCCATGCTAAGGGCGGCATCATGAGTGAAAAAGGGGTAGTTCACGTCATGAGCAGTGTGATGGAAGAAGGGTGATGACATGCTAGGCAGATGGACACAAGCAAGCCTTGAAAATACAGTATGAGATTTGGACAATCCGTAAAATTTTATCTTCTAGGTGAAATAATGAAATTTAATGGTAAATATATGAATATTAAAATTTTAGATATTATACGTCTAAATCACAAAATAAAATTTGTACAACCTATATTTATTTAAATTATGATCCTACACTCTTAGGCTGGGCGGGCATTTATTGCTTAAAAGATGTGCCTTTTTCAAGAAGACGCTGCCTCCTCAATTTCGAAGTCCAATGTGGAGAAAATGATCTTTGCTTTACAGAAAGCTAAAAGAAACAATGACGCAAAGCCCGGCGATAACCGGAGAGCCTTCGAAGAAGAAGGTATTGATTTACATAAAACAAGCACTGCGTCAAATTTTCTTCTTGCTTCTTCGGTTTCTGTGTGCTTGGGTTACAGTTTTTCTGATTTCATGAACAAACTCTTAGCAAGATAGTTCATGCATATATTCAGTGCATTATAACTGTTTGTGGTGGAACGGAATGAAAGCATATTGTTTGTTTGTGGCACCATAGTTGAAAAAACCTAGCTCGAATATTTCCCCACAGGTATCCTTATATGGTTTTTCTTCCTCGTTCCATATTTTTGCTGCTTTTGATTGGTATATAAGCAGTTATAAGGCATTCTCTTGCATATCCTGTTATTTTGTCCAAAATCATACTCCATGGAGTAGTACATTTTACATATGTCAAAGTTTTCGTGAATTCACTGTCTAACAGAGTTTTTATGTTGCAAATGTTGCAATTGAAATGCCTTCGGTTAATTATTTTTATGGTAAATCAATTGTAGAATTGAATTGTGCAGTAGATTGTAATTGCTTAATAAGATCGATAATTTTGGATATTTGTTTTTGCTTCAGATTAAGGTCTCCTTCAAAGTTATTAGATCTCTTACACTTGATGTTTTAAGCTCTGACACAATTGGGAGTATCAAAGACAAGATCTACAGGATTGAAGGGACTTCAGTCAACCAACAAGAGCTCTTTTTTGCTGGGAATCATCTAGAAGATACCAAAGCACTGTCTAATTACGTTGTTTCCACTGATTCTGATTCCACCATAGATGTTTGGGTAGAAGGAAGAATGCCAATTTCCATAAAAATCCCATCAATGGAGAAAACTTTATCTCTTAATGTGAAGTATGTGGAAACAGTTCAGAAACTGAAAGTCATGATTCAGGATGAGGTGGGAATTCCTTCAGATCAGCAACTTCTTATTTTTTGTGGCAAAACACTCGAAGATGATCAGTTATTAATTGCATGTGGTATCATAAAGGATTCTACAGTTTATGTCATGATGAATCCATTAGCTGAGCTTCTCCTCTATGTCCAAATGGCTTGTGACAAGACCTTCAGTCTTGAAGTAAAGGCAGGATATACCATTAGCGATGTTAAGGTCATTGTTGAGAGTTTAAGAGGAATTTCTGCTAGTCAGATGAAAGTTTTTCATAATGAAGTTGAACTTCAGGATAGCTTTACCTTATCATTCTACAAAATAAAGCACCAATCTATTTTACATCTGCAAGCTCAAATACAGATATTTCCCAAACTTCTAACTGGAAAGATCATAAGTATCACAGCTGAAGCTAGCGATACCATTGCCATTATCATCAGTAAGATTGCAAGCATGATTGATGTTAAAAGCAATAATTTGAGGCTCTCGTATGCTAGACAGGTACTTGATGATCAGAATCAGAAGACTCTTGCATTCTATGGTATTAATAGAGAATCAACAATCATTATACGTTTAAGGTTTCCATGATTGTTGAAACAAGTGGTACTGTTGGTGGATGATTCAGAATTAATCTCTTCATATGATAGTTGCATGTTAAATTTAGTGGCACACTTCTCACTTGTTTTTATGGGTGGCAACATCGGGACTTCAATTCAATTGTTTTGAATTACTGAACTATTTTGAATGCTGGTGTTGATAATTTATAGGGCTAAGTACTCTTTACTGATTTTTTTGCAATTTAAGTTGCTGCCATTGATTAAAAATTATCCTTCATCATGCGAATAGCCAGGAAACTAACCCTAAATATGATAATCAAAAAAGAATGTCTACAAGGAATGACAACCAAGGCCTTCAGATGCATGTTGGTATCATGATATCATTGTGTGGATGAAATAGGAGTTACTTCTTTGACTCCTTATTTTGAGAGAAGTAATGTTATTAATCTTTGATGCATTAGAAAAATATTTATGGCTGCTTTGAGATCATGAGAAATTTAAAAATTAATGTAAGGCAACTTTGGTGATGATTTAAAATATTTTTGCTTTGTGATGGGAAGGAATTAAATAGATTTTAAATTTGTTGGAGTGGTAGCGAAAGATTTACTGTTGATGGAAGGTTAAGGAAAAAAATTGGTCAATTTCAAATTTTTTATAGATTTTTGGTAGATCATTTTTTTTTAATTGAATAGGGTGAGAATCTTCATATCATTAGTTAATTAATGAATGTAATTTTAGATCAATCGAATTTGTGAATGAAATGTTCTAAATTTTTATGTGGACAGCTCAAAACGAATGAACAATAGGAGTTAAGATTTTATAAAAAGATTATAACTCAATGTGGGTAGGGGAGTTAGCTTTTGAAACAACCCGGCAAATTCGAGTTCGAGTTGATCCGTTTAACAAACGAGTCAGATTCAGATTCAATTTCTTGACCCATATGAAAAATTAGGTTGGGTCTGGTTCTTACCCGCGCGTTAAGTAGTTCTACCTACCAATTGAGTTCACTTCACTCACACGACTCACTTGTGCTACCTCGCACGCAGCCACCCCTTGCTAGTAGGCTCACACCCACGCTTGCACCTGCTAGCCCACTCAGCCTCGCGCTCGTCCGCTTGATCAAGGGGTTCAACATTGGCCGTACATCCAACCACTCTCCATTTACCCTTGATCTATCACCTATTTACGGGCCATGACACTCCAAAAATCTATAAATAGATCACTCATTTCTCTTGAAATAGGACCCCAAGCTAAAGAATTCAAGAGAGAGATCGGAGATAGCTCTTGCCTTCTTGCTCCTCCTCAACCACTGCTTGAGTTCCGCCAGATCACCGTCTGACGTTGTTACTCCGTAATACCACCACTTGAGGCCCTCACCTCCGTCGGACCATCATTTGAGGCTCTCACCCTAGCCGGACCACCACCTAAGGGTCTGAACTCTGCTAAGCCACTACCTAAGGGTCTGAACTCTACTAGACCACCACGTAAGGGCTTGAACTCCACCGGACCACCACTAGAGGCCCGAAATTTCGCCAGACCATCAACTGACGACAGAGTTCTGCCAAGTCACTTGACGCCCTAACTTTCATGTGACATTAGATTTGATACTAGACTTCAACCATACGTTTGACATTTGTAATCTGATCGCCCTCAAAGACGAGTCAGCCCACTATATTCAACTCAAATTCTAGTGAAATCTTTTTAATTGGGTTAAACCCCGTGGTTTTTCCCCTTTCCAGGATTTTTCACCTAAAAAATCTTATGTTCTCTGTGTGTGAGCTGAATATCCGTGCAACTCTAAGATGTAGAATAAAAACTCTATTGTTGTGTATATCCTAACCCGCAACATTTCTCTTTCTTATATTGAATGATTTCATAATTATTTATCTTCTAATTTCTTTTTTTTTTAAAAAAAAAATTTAATATGATAAGTGCTTAAATCATAATTATTTTTTTCTTTCATTTGAACGTATAAAATTAGGCTCGGGATCAAGCTCGAACTCGACAAGTAATAAAGCTCAAGTTTATGCTAAGGGTGACTCGAACTTGACTAGACTTTGTTTACACCCCTAATGGCGGATTTAGAGATTTGAAGGGCAATCAGGCCTTAACACAATGATCTTGTGCAGCAATAGTTGCACCCAGGAGTGACACTGAGTGCATTAGTGCTATGAAGCTTAGAAAAATATTGTGCCAATTGATGTTCCAGAGAAACCTTAAGGCATATGTCGAACTCCAGCCATTAGAGGTGTTCGAATCAACATAACACAAAGAATGGTATGCATCTGTAATTCGTCTTATCTCTTTTCTCTATCTCATTCCAGTCTTGCAATGTAAAGCAGGTTGAGTGTAGCAGGTCTGATGGCGGGTTTTTGTCTTGTGGGGCTTGCACGGGAAGAAGAAGCCGTATGCAGGTAAAATCAAGCAGTAGTTGAGTCGAGTTGAGCATCTGTCTGATTGAGCTATAGTTGAGTCGAGTTGAGTATCTGCCTGATTGAGCTACTTGTTTAACTCTTATTGAGCTCAAGCTCGTTTACTAGGCTTGAGTTCAACTTGTTAAAAAATTTATAGGCTCGAGTTTGACCCGATTGCTTTAGCTTATTTAGAAATCTCGAGCTCAACACGAATTCTTAATTTTAGAGTGTTTTATTTTTAATATAGAATTAATTTAAAAATATTAAAATATATTATATAATGCTAATGTAAATTAATTATTAAATATGTTTTAATTTAAAAGAGAGGCTAAACGAGCTTTCGAGTTGAGCTATTGAGCTAGAACTCGTTGCTCGATAAGATTGACTCGTGAGCTCGAGGTGGCTTGGCTGACTTACACCCCAAGTAGGGGTTGGTTGAGTGAAGGGAAAATTTTGAATTTATTGTAAAAAGTTATGGACTATTTGGATTATAGGATATAGTATTTATGTATTGGAAAATTAAATATATCAATTAATTTTTTATTTTCATATTTTTCTTTCTTTTGGTCTATGTATTAAATTGACAAATCAACCCCAACACCCAAAGCAAGCTTATCGCCCCTTACACCGCAATAATTTTTCGAGCCAAAATCGAGTCGGCTAGACTCACACCCTTGCACGTTGAATGGCTGACTACTATTTTTTTTTATCGTAATTTTACTATATTAAAAATGCATTAAGTTTTCTTTTTTTATATTTTTTTCTACCAAGTTTTGAAATAAAAATAAATTTAATTTTAATTTGAGATAATTAATTAAAATAGAAAAAAGTGAGTCTCTTTTACACATCTAAAAGTAAAATTAGACCTAGCTAGTAAATAGTATTTCACATCATTTACACAAATTACAACTAAATTCCGCACGTAATAATCTTGCACACTTATGATGGGCAAATTATTGCATTCGGTCACCGGACGCGGATAAAGGTCCGGATATTAATAAAATATTAATTTAAATTAAGCGCAGGTCAAAGCGCAGTCAAAAGTAGGAGTGTCAATTTTTGACACGACCCGAAACCCGACCCGAACCCGACCCGGAAAGATCCGGGTTCGGGTTAGAAAGATCAGGGTCGAGTCAACCCGAACCCGAAACGGGTCGGGTTCGGGTTGAACAAATCAACCCGTTTTAAAAATCGGGTCGGGTTCGGGTTGACCCAGCAACCCGAAATTGACCCGAAAGTGACACGAAATCTCATATTTAACCCGATTTTGACCTGAAAATCCAATATTGACCCGATTTTGACCCGAAAATTAGCAATTTTAGATCAACTTCGGGTCATTCGTGTCAGGTCGGGTTGACTCGGACCCGAATCGGGTCGGGTTCGTGTCCAGAAGCCTGGCCCATTTTTAAAAACGGGTCGGGTTCGGATTGACCCGAACAGTGCCGGGTCAGTTCCGGGTTCAACCCGAACCCGGCCCGTTGACCCGAATTGACACCCCTAGTCAAAAGTGCAGGTAAAGCGCAACTAAAGTGCAAGTCAAAAGCGCAAGTGACGTGGCAAATTTTTATTGGATGTCCGAACCTATTTTCCTGGTCCGGTGACCGGATGCAATAATTTGCCCTTCTGATGATGCATGCAAGGCCAAATTATGAAGGTCAAAGACGGGAATGATGCTTTTTTTCTTTATGATGTTAACTTTCTATATGGAAAAAAAATTTCCCAGTGTAATTAACATTGTAGTTAGTAAAAGATAATTAGCAATGCAAATAATAATTAAATAATTAGTTAGTAATATAATATTTAAATGATTTATTAGATAATTAATAATATAATTAGTAATTAAAATAACACTAAAATAATTAGCTATTTGAATTATATTTAAATAATTAATTAGAAAATTATTAGTGTAGTAAGTAATCACGTTCGTGCTGTCAAACAGCCCTTAATGGCTTAGTGGGAGGCTAATGGAATAGGACGGATAAGAATAGAAATATATCTTATTTTATATATTTTACTGAAATTTCTAAAATTATCCCGACTAATTAAGTCTCTAAATATTACATTATTTCAATTTAATCATTTAACCATATAAAAAATTAATTTGAAATGATTGCTCATATTATAATTATGATATAAAATTGATGTCAGTTTAGTTCGTCAAATAAATAAAGCCATTCCCAAGTTAATCTAAAATGGATGTTTTTTTTATCAATTTTATATAGTCAAGGGAATAAATTGAAAAAATATGATATTTTGGAATCAAATTGGCCACATACAAATAGTTGGAAATAGGAGTGTCAATATTTGATATGACCTGAACCCGACTAAAAAATTTTGGGTCCAGGTTGACTCGTTTGTAAAATGGGTTGGGTTCGTGTTCTGACCAATTTCTAGTTTTGGGTTGGGTTCAGGTCAACCTGACGTACTCGCACTAGCAGCCTCGCATACTCGACCCTCGCTTGTGCTCGCACCCTACTCGTACCCACAGGTTAGTAGGTCATGTTCGGTCAATGCAGGTTATGGCATGTCGGGTACGTGCTTGAATTTCTAACATGTTTGTCTAATCGAGTTGGTTCGAGTCGGAGCAATTGAAGGCTGGTCAGTATCATGTTAGATCTAAACCTGACTCGAAAATCTATTTTGACACCCATAATCAGAAGACTATTTAGAGTTTACCCTTATATTTTATATTATTAAATGTGGAGATTTCATTAATAGCAGGATCTACTACATTTTTACTCTCTCTACTCGCCCAAGTCCCTCTTAAATTGTCATTTTATGCATATATTAAAGGGTGTAAATGTGTTCAATTTTCAATATACTCTAAAATGTTTAGCTCTTAGCCCATAATTGAACCGTTAACTTCATAGCACAATATAAAGTATTATGCTTAATGTTTGAAATAAACAAACAAAACATTATTTAAAGCTTTATTATTATTGTTGTTATTACATTTATTATTACAACATCAATACATTCAAGTGGCACAATCATGATAACTCAAGTTCTTGAAGCATGAAATACATCCAAAGCTTGAATTTTTTTTTTTTAAGGGAATAAAATCTTGTAATTTGCTAACAATTAAATGTATGATGATGGATGTATGCATATTTGAAATTATATTCACTAGGTTTATTTTATGAAAATAGATGTGGTTAATGGTAGGATGATCAAAATGAGTGTATATTGAAATATAGATTTTTTATTAACATATGTATGTTAAATCAGTATATGATGTTGGAATAACATACTAATGTCAAGAACATTAACATAATGCACACAAATTAAGATTAGATAGAACTTTTTTATTTGCTAATTAGTTTTAATAATATTTACTAATACTAATAGAACACTTCAAAAATCCATGAAAATCAACGAGTTTTAAAAAGTCGGTGCAACTCCACTGAAAAATTAAGTACCAAGAGTGACTTATTGGTTTTTTTTCGATTAATTTAAACCCAATGAGGGGTAGTTAATGAAGGAGTAGGTAATTACAATAAGCTTCTAAAAAATCATTAAAATACTTAATACATAATAAATATTTCATAAATATTTTTTTATAAAATAGGGGTTGATTTCTTAAGAGAATAATAAAATTTATCTCATTAAAATTGGATTTAAAATAAAATTCCTATGTAATTTTAATGCTTTTTGTATTAAATTGAAATTCTAGTGTTATATTTATCCAATGAGCATGGGTGTTTGGTTAGGATTAAGTTGTGTGGTGCTAAATTATTAGGCCTATTGACATAGGAATACAATGTATTATATGGGATCTAGGTGTAATGGGGGGAATTGAATGTGACTAGAGTTATTAAGAGAAAGAGCACGTTAGAATGGCATGGATAGACTTTTTCACCTCCCCTCCCTCCCTTTACTTTTCTAAGGATATAAGCATCTCGGGGAATCCATCCATACCCACTTGTTGATTAAGGTGGTGAATGTCAAGGGTTATGGGATAGCCTAAGAATCTTAGAGGTACAAGAAGATAAAAGTAGTGAGTTTCAAACTCTTAAAGCTCTTTATAAAGCATTATTTTAGCAATCCCATTCTATTTTGGCCTACTTGGCCCAAAAAACCATTCTAGGTTAAATGAAATCCATTGAGTGTGTGCTCAGCTTAGAATTAGGTACCGTACATTGTAGTAGGAGCCAATTGTCCATATAGGCTGATTGGACCAAAAAGCTTTAAGATTAAGACTTGGGGTTGAATTTCAACAAAAGAAGACCTAGGTGGGCTCCTTGGTTTCATAGGTGGCTAGTTTTAGCCTTAACTCTCTAAGGATTATAATAGGCCAACTTAGGTTACCTTAGGCCTCGGTAATTGTCCCTAGTTACTCACGGGTTGATCAAAACTAATAAACCACTACTTGAAGATAATTAAGTAGGCCTAGGTTGACCCAAGTGGGTCCATTGAGTTTTTGAATGCCTATAATAGGTCTAGGGTTTATAAAAGCCATGTAAAGCCTCTTTAGGGTTTACTAAACTAAGATTATGGATCTCAAAGATGCTCGATTAAAGTAATAAGTAGTTAGATTATGGCCTAGAGCTAGCTAGTGGACTTAGGCTTGGCTCAAGTTGTCCCAATAGGCTTTTAAATGACATGAGTAAACCTATGATTCCATGACACCAAACATAGAAGATTTAGCAGACATCCATCATTGAGGTGAATAAATGATAAACTTAGGTGTGTCCATACGAGTTGGCTAATCACCTTAAGGCCTAATGAGACCTAAAGAACTGACCTTATAATAGTTTAGGTCAAGAATAATTAATCATAGAGTTTAAGGTAAACTACGCTAATGTCTTGTGATGGAGCCTTGCAAACAAATTATTTCAAGGCTTAAGCTTATTATAAGATTGGTGTTCTATGTGTTAAAGAATCTAACGATTCAATTTGTAGAATATATGTTCAGTGAGGTAGATGATAGGATAGTCCATGCAAATGACTCTATATGGCCAAGAATAGTAGCTGCCTTAAGAAATTTAGGGTTTGCAAATGGTGACACTTCTGACCTTAAAATCACTTAGAGATGAACTGAGAATGTATCTATATGCAAAATAGAGTTTTTAGAACTCTTCAAAGAATTTAAGATGGTGAATTGGTAATAAAAGTAAGCTAAGCCATAACATGGCATGGCCTTTTTTTAATTTTTTAAAGAAAGATGGATGGAAACACATAGAATTAGAGTATGGATGTTTTTAGTTGAGTTTAGAAGTTTGTGGGATATTTTCAAGGAATATAAGACTTAGAATTAGAAGTATAAGGAAGACTAGGTTATAAAAATCCTATTATGAGAACTTGACATATTATCCAATTTCTTTTTAATTTTCCAAACAAAATTATTGGATTATTGTAGTTTACGAAATAATGAAACAAGATATTTCATAAAAGTAGATAAATGGGTTTTACATCTCTACAATATTAAAAATAAATAAAATTAAACCCTCAGCAATGAGAAATGTGCTAACCTAGCCACACATAGCCAATAGGAATAAAAAGTTGTTGAACAATCTTTTAAATTAATTTCAATTTCACATTAATTCTATATTACAAGGAGTACTACCAAATATTTATAAAGTAGTGTACAAGTTTTTCCATTTGATATTCAAATTTATTCCAATCAAGGTTTAGTTCCTTATTTGTAGGAGGTAATTCCCCATATGCGAGAAGAGTGCACTCCTTATTTTTGGATAGCAGTTGCTATTAGTAGATAAATAAAATATAATAAATACAAAATAATGAGGTGGCTCATTATTATTGGTCGTCTACTTGAGTGTGTCTTATAAAGTCTATATATAGCTACCTCCTATGTAACCGAGAGATAGGATGGAAATAAAGTTTTATGTATTTCATCATTTCTTTGTTTCTTTATTTTGCTCACTCCCGTGATTCTGATCTTGCCAAACAAGATCCTTCCACTTCTACATGGTATCAGAGCAGGCAACAAGAGAAGTGAAAATGGCGAACACGGCTTCCTCCCAAATCGACGAGCGTGAAGAACTAGCGACACAAGATCTTCTCTAAAATGTTTAGCTCTTAGCCCATAATTGAACCGTTAACTTCATAGCACAATATAAAGTATTATGCTTAATGTTTGAAATAAACAAACAAAACATTATTTAAAGCTTTCTTATTATTGTTGTTATTACATTTATTATTACAACATCAATACATTCAAGTGGCACAATCATGATAACTCAAGTTCTTGAAGCATGAAATACATCCAAAGCTTGAATTTTTTTTTTTAAGGGAATAAAATCTTGTAATTTGCTAACAATTAAATGTATGATGATGGATGTATGCATGTTTGAAATTATATTCACTATGTTTATTTTATGAAAATAGATATGGTTAATGGTAGGATGATCAAAATGAGTTTATATTGAAATATAGATTTTTTATTAACATATGTATGTTAAATCAGTATATGATGTTGGAATAACATACTAATGTCAAGAACATTAACATAATGCACACAAATTAAGATTAGATAGAACTTTTTTATTTGCTAATTAGTTTTAATAATATTTACTAATACTAATAGAACACTTCAAAAATCCATGAAAATCAACGAGTTTTAAAAAGTCGGTGCAACTCCACTGAAAAATTAAGTACCAAGAGTGACTTATTGGTTTTTTTGGGATTAATTTAAACCCAATGAGGGGTAGTTAATGAAGGAGTAGGTGATTACAATACTTAATACATAATAAACATTTCATAAATATTTTTTTATAAAATAGGGGTTGATTTCTTAAGAGAATAATAAAATTTATTTAATTAAAATTGGATTTAAAATAAAATTCCTATGTAATTTTAATGTTTTTTGTATTAAATTGAAATTCTAGTGTTATATTTATCGAATGAGCATGGGTGTTTGGTTAGGATTAAGTTGTGTGGTGCTAAATTATTAGGCCTATTGACATAGGATTACAATGTATTATATGGGATCTAGGTGTAATGGGGGGAATTGAATGTGACTAGAGTTATTAAGAGAAAGAGCACGTTAGAATGGCATGGATAGACTTTTTCACCTCCCCTCCCTTTACTTTTTTAAGGAGATAAAGGTCTCGGGGAATCCATCCATACTCACTTGTTGATTAAGGTGGTGAATGTCAAGGGTTATGGGATAGCCTAAGAATCTTAGAGGTATAAGAAGATAAAAGTAGCGAGTTTCAAACTCTTAAAGCTCTTCATAAAGCATTATTTTAGAAATCCCATTCTATTTTGGCCTACTTGGCCCAAAAAACCATTCTAGGTTAAATGAAATTCATTGAGTGTGTGCTCAGCTTAAAATTAGGTACCGTACATTATAGTAGGGGCCAATTGTCCATATAGGCTGATTGGACCAAAAAGCTTTAAGATTAAGACTTGGGGTTGAATTTCAACAAAAGAAGATCTAGGTGGGCTCCTTGGTTTCATAGGTGGCTAGTTTTAGCCTTAACTATCTAAGGATTATAATAGGCCAACTTAGGTTACCTTAGGCCTCAGTAATTGTCCCTAGTTACTCACTGGTTGATCAAAACTAATAAACCACTACTTGAAGATAATTAAGTACGCCTAGGTTGACCCAAGTGGGTCCATTGAGTTTTTGAATGCCTATAATAGGTCTAGGGTTTATAAAAGCCATGTAAAGCCTCTCTAGGGTTTACTAAACTAAGATTATGGATCTCAATGAGCTCGATTAAAGTAATAAGTAGTTAGATTATGGCCTAGAGCTAGCTAGTGGACTTAGGCTTGGCTCAAGTTGTCCCAATAGTCTTTTAAACGACATGAGTAAACCTATGATTCCATGACACCAAACATAGAGGATTTAGTAGACATCCATCATTGAGGTGAATAAATGATAAACTTAGGTGTGTCCATATGAGTTGGCCAATCACCTTAAGGCCTAATGAGACCTAAAGAACTGACCTTATAATGGTTTAGGTCAAGAATATTTAATCATAGAGTTTAAGGTAAACTATGCTAATGGCTTGTGATGGAGCCTTGCAAACAAATTATTTCAAGGCTTAAGCTTATTATAAGATTGGTGTTCTATGTGTTAAAGAATCTAACGATTCAATTTGTAGAATATATGTTCAGTGAGGTAGATGATAGGATAGTCCATGCAAATGACTCTATATGGCCAAGAATAGTAGCTGCCTTAAGAAATTTAGGGTTTGCAAATGGTGACACTTCTGACCTTAAAATCACTTAGAGATGAACTGAGAATGTATCTATATGCAAAATAGAGTTCTTAGAACTCTTCAAAGAATTTAAAATGGTGAATTGGTAATAAAAGTAAGCTAAGCCATAACATGGCATGGCCTCATTTTTTTAATTTTTTAAAGAAAGATTGATGGAAATACATAGAATTAGAGTATGGATGTTTTTAGTTGAGTTTAGAAGTTTGTGGGATATTTTCAAGGAATATAAGACTTAGAATTAGAAGTATAAGGAAGCCTAGGTTATAAAAATCCTATTATGAGAACTTGACATATTATCCAATTTCTTTTTAATTTTCCAAACAAAATTATTGGATTATTGTAGTTTATGAAATAATGAAACAAGATATTTCATAGTAGTAGATAAATGATTTTTACATCTCTACAATATTAAAAAATAAATAAAATTAAACCCTCACCAATGAGAAATGTGCTAACCTAGCCACACATAGCCAATAGGATGAAAAAGTTGTTGAACAATCTTTTAAATTAATTTCAATTTCACATTAATTCTATATTACAAGGAGTACTACCACATATTTATAAAGTAGTGTACAAGTCTTTCCATTTGATATTCAAATTTATTCCAATCAAGGTTTAGTTCCTTATTTGTAGGAGGTAATTTCACATATGCGAGAAGAGTGCACTCCTTATTTTTGGATAGTAGTTGCTATTAGAAGATAAATAAAATATAATAAATACAAAATAATGAGGTGGCTCATTACTATTGGTCGTCTACTTGAGTGTGTCTTATAAAGTCTATATATAGCTACCTCCTATGTAACCGAGAGATAGGATGGAAATAAAGTTTTATGTATTTCATCATTTCTCTATTTCTTTATTTT
The DNA here is from genome assembly GCA_019514585.1 of Dendrobium officinale. Lineage (NCBI taxonomy): Eukaryota > Viridiplantae > Streptophyta > Magnoliopsida > Asparagales > Orchidaceae > Dendrobium > Dendrobium officinale. Next base: position 15,888,363 of record CM033699.1, on the reverse strand, counting down.
GCTCACTCCTGTGATTCTGATCTTTCCAAACAAGATCCTTCCACTTCTACATGGTATCAGAGCAGGCAATCAAGTGAAGCGAAAATGGCGAACACAGCTTCCTCCCAAATCGACGAGCGTGAAGAACTAGCAACACAAGATCTTCTGGTTCTTTCTTCTACCTTGAAATTTGTTGTCTCAAATCTCAAATCTATTGTGAAAATCCAGCTTACACAAGAAAACTATTATATATAGTGATCTCAAATCACCAAAGTTCTTCGTGCAAATGGTTTTGATTTTTTTCTTAATTTGAATGTCCACAAACCCCATCGTTTTCATGCCCAACCTGACGGATCTTCATCGCCTAAGTCCGACTTTTCGCATTGGCTTCTCATGGACCAAAACTTGTCCGCTAGAATCTGCTATACTATTTTTGCTCCCGTTCTTCCTTACATCATCCACCTTGATTCAACCGTTGAAATATGGTCTACTCTTGTAACTCACTTCCAATCCACAAATCATTCTAAAGTGATTCAACTAAAGAATGAACTACACTACATTTCTCTCAAAAACTCCACAATGAATTAATACCTAGCTGATCTAAAATACTTTGTTGATAATATTGCTTCGGCTGGATCCAAGGTGGACACCGAAGATATTATCTTATACATTCTCAATGGGCTTCCTCCAACTTATCAATCCTTCAAAACCACCATTTGAACCATGCTAACCCCCATTAGCCTCGACAATCTTTATGTTATTCTTCTTAGCAAAGAAGTCAAACCTTGCCTCCGATGTGTCTCGATTTTCTTCTGCACCCGATCCGAACATGGCTCTTTTCTCTAATCGCGGACAGGGGTCGTCGTAACAGAGGCAGGGACACTCACAACTCCTACAGCTCACAAAAACCCAACATAAATGCTTCGAACATTTCAAATATGTCTAAAGAAAGGTCATGGGGTTTCTTCCTATTGGCATCGCTTAAATCCACAATATGTTCCACAGTCTTCAAACAATTCCAATACTGCTTTGGTTGTCGGAAATGCAAGAACCTCCATGTACTTGTTTCTTGATTCAGGAGCATCCTCTCATCTCACCAGCTCGCTTAAAAACATAATTGTTTTCTCACTATATCATGGTCAAGATGGCATCATCATTGAAGATAGTAGCTCAGTCAGCATAGCCAATTCCGGCACAGGTTTGCTACGGACATCCGCTCGTAAGCTTAAACTCTCTCAACTTTTTCATACTCTAAATATTTAATACAACTTATTATCAATATCGTAGCTTACTAGAGATAACAACATCTCTATTATTTTTTATCCTAATGACTTTTCTTTGAAGGATCTGATGACACAAGAAGTGCTTCTTCGCGGACTGTGTAGTAATGGATTGTACCCAATTCAGACTACCACCATTGATTCTCCACATCATGCTTACTCTGCTGTCGGTGCAACTTCTTTTTCTTGGCATAACAGATTGGGCCACCCGAATAATCACATTTTACATTCTATATCTTCTTCTAATCCCCACTTGCATATAGATGTTAATAAGAATTATTGTATTTCTTGTAATGTTTCCAAAGGACACAAACTTTATTTGACAATTCTTTAATAAGCAAGAACTCTGTTTTAGAACTTTTACATTCTGATATTTGGGGGCCAGCACCCATTATTTCAACGCAGGGTTTTCAATATTATGTCATATTTGTTAATGATTTTACTAGATTGACATGGATATTTCCTATTAAATATAAATCTAAGGTTGCTAACATTTTCTTTAATTTCAAAACTCAAATTGAAAAGTACACATCCAAACAAATAAAGTGCTTATGCACTGATGGCGAAGGAGAATACCTTAGTCACACACATTCACTAATTTTCTTAAAACCCAAGGTATTTCTCACCAAATTTCATGTCTGTATACACTGGAATAAAATGGAGTAGCCTAACGAAAACAACGACATATAATTGAGACTACTCGCTCTCTTCTCCACACCGCAAATGCTCCCTACACTCATTGGCTCGATGTCATTCTAACGACAGTCTACCTCATAAATTGTATGCGTTCAACTAATACCAAAAACACATCTCCATTTGAACTCTTACACAACCCAAAACCCAACTACACTCACTTACACACCATTGGTTGTGCCTATTTTTCTCGTCACAAACTTCAACCAAAATCAAAGTAGTGTGTTTTTCTTGGATACTCTGATGCTCACAAAGGGTATAAATGCCTAGATTTATCTACAAACAAAATCCTAATCTCTTGGCATCTCACTTTTGATGGGCAACAATTCCCTTTTTCTAACAACATATCGGGCAATCTAAAACCATATACTTCCATTTCACCATCTTTGCTAACTCTGTCTTCTAATTATAATTGTCAGTTAGGACAATTTCAGTCCACTTCTCAGACACATGACTTACCTCCTTGGCACCCCTATACAAACTTCTCACAGTCAACAATCTATAAGTATTTCAACCAATTCCGATCCTGCTCCACACTTTCCTTCTCTCCACCCAATCCCACGGGCCATCCCATTATAACTAGACAATACACGGGATCCTTAAAACCTCTCATGCGATTAAATTTGTTTCACCAGCACTCCCCTGAGCCTATCAAAACTGACCCAACCGCTTACTCTGATGGTGTTAAGTATCCTGAATGGCGTCAAGCCATGGCCGACAAATTTCTTGCATTACAAAAATAGGGTACATGGAGTCTTGTTCCTCCTCATGAGTCTTCGGTCTTAGGTTGTAAATGGACCTATCGCACTAAATTCCACGTTGATGGCTCTTTAGCCAAACATAAAGCTTGTTTGGTTGCACTAAGAAATAATCAAGAATTCGGTCTTGATACCAAAACATTTAGCCCCGTGGCTAAATTACCCACCATTCGTATACTTCTCACAATCACTTTATATAATGATTGGTAGGTTCACCAATTGGATGTCACCAACGCTTTTCTGCATAGTAACATTACATAAACTATCTATATAACACAACCTAAAGGTTTTGAAGACTCCATTCATCCGAACTATGTTTGCCTTATTAACAAAGCTCTTTATGGTCTCAAACAGGCTCTGAAACAATTGTACAACACTTTCGCAGCTTACTTAATCTCTCTTGGGTTTACAAGAAGTACCTCCGATCCTTCTTTATTTTTATTTAACAAATCAAATGTTCAGTTATTTTTGTTAATATATGTCGATGATATTCTATTCACTGGTAACAATCATGATATGCTTTGCAAGATTCTTGAACAACTAAACTCAAAATTCTCTATGAAGCATCTTGGTGCTGTTCACAACTTCCTTGGGAGTCAAATTGACCGTTAAGCACAGCAATAGTTCCTCTCCCAAAAGCAATATGCAACACCACTCCTTGAGTTAGCTCAACTCACCAAATGTAACTCCATTACCAATCCAACTTGTACCAAACTTCCTATGAAACTTCAGCAGGATAATCTACTATCTGACCCAACGCTCTACCGACGGCTCACAGGATCTCTTCAGTATCTCACACTCACGCAGCCGGACATTGCTTACAGTGTCAACCTTTTATCTCAACACATGCACGATCCGCTACCTCAGCATATCTTCCTCCTCAAACATCTCCTTCGTTATATCAAATGTACATTAGATTTCAGTATACCTATTACAAAATCTAATCTTCATCTTACTTTGTTTTCAGATGTGGATTGGGCTGGGGATCCCACCTCTTAGAAGTCCACATCTGGCTACTGCACTTTCCTAGGGGGTACCCTGATCTCTTGGACAGTCAAAAAGCAGCACATCGTAGCTCGCTCCTCTACCGAATCTGAATACCGAGCCTTAGCAGCTCTCACTGTCGATGTCATATGGCTCCGTAAACTGCTTGCAAAATTTAAAGTTCATCAAACACAACCTACTGACCTATACTGCGATAATATCTGCCATTGCCTTAGCCAACAACCCGGTTTTTCATGCTCGTTAAAAAACACATAGAAATATATCAAAGATTTGTTTGAGATCATATACAACACAAGAGCATTCACATCTTTCCTATCAATACCATGGACCAAGTAGCTGACATATTTACAAAATCTCTATCTACTCCAAGATTTCAAACACTTCAACTCAAACTGACAGTTATCGAGAACCCATCAGTTTGCGGGGGCCTACTAGTAGATAAATAAAATATAATAAGTACAAAATAATGAGGTTGCTCATTACTATTGGTCGGCTACTTGAGTGTGTCTTGTAAAGTCTATATATAGATATCTCCTCTGTAACCGAGAGATAGGATGGAAATAAAGTTTTATGTATTACATCATTTCTTTGTTTCTTTATCTTGCTCACTCCCGTGATTCTGATCTTGCCAAAAAAGATCCTTCCACTTCTATAGTTGATATATATATATACAAACAACTTGTTACAACCTTAAAAGTGGAGGTAATTGAAAAAAACTACCATATATAACAATGTTCAAAGGCTTCTTTTATAATTAATAGGTCGGACAATCATTATAGCACATGACTTATATGATTTATATATTTAATTCGTATAAAGTTATAAATCAATAATTTAATTATTACACATGATTCTATAATCTAGAATTGCATGAAATCATTTTCTTTAAAAATGTCCATCTCCATCATTTATCAATGTAGGTCCGCAAAATGTTTTTCGAATCCTAATTTTTTTATGAAAGGATAATTGCAATTGAAAGAGAAACTAGATTAAGAACAAGAGAATATAAATTAAGCTATAAAATTCTTCAGTGGCAACTAGAGCTCTTAAAACAATTAGATTTTCTTGTGAGGACATAAAACTCACTTCTTTTTATTTTGCACGGGCATTTTTCTCTCGTGTCAAAGTGTATAATGAGTTTAGGTCTGAGAATAATTGTGGCATTAATATTGGCCTTGCACTTAGAGCAATATATCTACACTTAATATTTTTTTAATTGAGAGGTAAAAGTTACGAGCAAATTTAATAAAGTAAATAGATGTGGCTATTTTATTGAATTTGAATGAATTAAGCAACCAATTTACAAATAGTAAGAATTAAATTAAATAGATAGATATAAATTAATTTAGAATGATTTAAATGCATAATACTCAAAATTTTCTTATGATATTGTAATAAAGTGGGTGAGGTGTTATTTTTTATGTTATTTTAAAATTAAGTGTTAAATGAGTAAATAGAAAATTTTAGATATTAAATATATAAATATAATAATTTAAGTACTATTTAAGTAAATTTCTCAAAAAATTAATGGTAAATGGAAGCCAAAACTACATAGCTAGGCAAAATCCCTCAATACATTTTTTAATTATTGCAATGGTATAAAGCATAATATTTCTCAATCAAGCATAACGTCAAACTAAATTAAACCAAAGAGAGCAAATAATACACTCCTAAACGTGCACCATGGAGAGATAGAGAGAGAAAATGGTCGAAGAGAGAGAAAATGGTGGATAATTTAAAAATAAATCTTTTGAGAAATTTTGTAATGAGTTAAGAATCATGCATAATTTTTTAGCACCTAGGACTCCGCATCAAAATGGAGTTGTAAAAAGAAAATATTTTGGATTCATTGAACTTAGTAGATCTATGTTGGATGAATATGATCTTCCTAAGTATTTTTGGGTGGATGTAGTCAATACTGTTTGTTATGTGATGAATAGAGGTATTTTGCACCTATCTTTATGAATTATTATTATTTTTAGAAGAAGCCTAAAACTCACTATTTCCATTTCTTTGGATGTAAATGTTTTATGTTGAATAATGGAAAAGACAATCTTGGAAAATTTGATTCTAAATATGATGATGATATTTTTCTTGGATATTCCATTTTTGGAAGAACTTAATAAAAGAAAAATGATTGTTGAGGAATCAGTCCATGTGATCATTGATGAAAATTTGGTAGATTTGAGGAAAGATGTAGTTGTTGAGGAAGAGTCAGAAAACATCAAATTAAAAAAAATATTAATTTGAAAGAACATGTGAATGACTAGTTTCCAAAAGAATGGATATATAAGAAGAGTCATCCAAAAGATTTGATTATACGAGACCCATCCAAATGTGTAATGACTAGGAAGCATTATAGGGAAGATGTTAATCATAATGCTTTTCTTTCCACTATTGAGCCTAAAATGTTGAGGAAGCTCTTTCTGATAGCTTCAAGATAATTTTTATATAAAAAACATTTAATCAATTTGTATGAAATGATATTTGTGAATAGCCTCAAGGCCCGATGATTAGAATATTATTGGAACTAAATGGGTCTATAACAATAAGTTAGATGATTCAGGTGTGATTGTTAGAAATAAGCTAGGTTAGTTATATAGGGGTATACAATGATTGAGGGGATAGATTTTGAGGAATCCTTTGCATCGGTAGCAAGACTAGAGTCTATTAGGTTACTTCTGGCTTTTGCATCTTTTAAAGACTTTAAACTATTTAAGATGAACATCAAGCTTCAAGTGAAGAAATCTTATACGGCTTGAAAATGGTACCTTCATCAGCCAAACAAAATATACTCTTGAATTAATTAAAAAATTTGATATAAAGAAATTCAAGACCCGGCCCGGCTAGCCCGAATTAACGGGACGGGAATAGAAAGTCGTATGATAAGCAGTAAAATTTTAACATTTAACCAACATAAACATAAAATAAATTTCATTCCAAAATGACATAAAAGTGCCACTAATCCAACAAGCTGAAAGTTTCTAATAATATTCTCAAACCACTAAAAACATGAACATAAACATCAACATAAACTCCAACAGACTCCTCAATTACAATCCACTAACTCGATACATATAATATAAAATATAAAACCTTTCTTCCTGAGGTCCTCTACGATGGTAGGTGTACTGCCATATCGCTGCCATCACTTCTTAGATGATTCTCCTGAAAAAGATTCCCACAAGAAGGGGTGAGCTTATTCACTTAGCAGATAATTCATATTTCTCATAAAAATTTATATAAAACTATTCTATTTCATAAGAAAACTTTAAACGATGGTCAATATTGCATAAATTCATAACATTTCTATGTAAGAAATATTTTCATAAATTTTTCTCAATCATAAATATTTCATATAATCTTTCCTCAAACATTAACTTTCATTTTGCTTAGAAAATATACATAAAACATAATAAGCATAATGTTTACCATATCACCCGTCTCGGAGGTGCCCATAAAATTTGTACTAATCAGGTACTCATTTTCATTCAATTGGCCATCCCTTTATCATTTGGCTCTGATGAGCCTCATTTATCATTTGGCTCTATTTAGCTCATTTATCATTTTGGATACTCCGCATCAACATGCATAGTTTCATATTCACTTTTCAGTCAATCATATACTTAAAAAAAATAATCATAATTCAACTATCATTTGCTTAAAACATGAAAACTATGAATTTAAACCATAACATGAAAGCTCGCCAACATCATAAAATAAAAAGACTTTAACATGCTATTCAAAATAATATTTGTGAACCATATAACTTGAAAATTTTAAAGATTTGCATTGAAATAAAAGAATAAAGTATAAATATGAAATTTTTACAATGGATATGATTACCTACCTTAATCCAAGCACATCACTTCCTTAGTGTCGCTTTGACACACTTCACTCTTCCTAAAGACCACAACCTAATAATCACATAAAAAGACGTGTCATAATAAATCTTCCTTAATGTTTTAATCAAATTCCAAATTATTCCAAATTGTCTAAATCGACCCTTACGACACTTAATGAAATTTACATAATCTAATCTTAATTTTTGAATTTATTAAAATTCTTAATTTTTAGAAACCTTAAATCATCAATTTCATCAAATTAATATGCCAAAATTTTCCCTAATCATATTTTAATAATTACGTTAATCATTTTCGGATTTATTAAATAAGAAAATTATGAAAAAATATAAATTCTTACAAAAACTTAAAATTTTGCTTTAGAAACATTCCTAGGACCCATATAAATCATTTTTGTAAATGTGCCTTAAGGGATTTCAATTTTAGGTAAAAACCCTAATATTCAATTCTAAATAATTCTTGAAGAAAACTTCATTTCTATTGTTAAAATACTTCCCTAAACCTTCTCTATTGATTTCATGAAATAAATTTGGAAGAAAATCATTTTTTGGAAAAAAAACCCTAAAAAATTTCTTTCCAAAATATCTTGAGAATGAGTGGGATTCGCTTCAAATAAAACATGCCTTAATATTCCCCTTTTCTTCCTCTTTGATTTGCACTAATTTTTTTGCAGGAAATATGTCGTCGGAGATGTGTCTGTCGCCCGCTCGTCGCCCCTAGCCATCCACTCCTCTCTCAGTTTGGCCGAACAAAACGTATGAATGGGGGAGGGTTTCGGTTTTGACATTTTAGGGAGATGGGTATTGTCAAAAGACCTCTATGCCCTCACTTAAACAATCCATGCTTCAATAATCATTAAGGGTATTCTAGATATTTAGAGACTTCTATTAGTTTTTATTTCTAAATTAAGCAACATTAGATATAGGTTTTACATATCAAATCAATCAGAAATTTACGTAAAACTTTATAAAATTACTTCCATCGAAATCCGTTGACTTTAAATTTTCACTTAAATTTTGTCGCGATGCATCGAAATGAATGCGACGTCTATGATCGTCAAATTTTGGGTTTTACATGTAAAACTTCCGTGAGCCTTTTTGTCAAACTGGATTTAGATGAATCAAAACGATGAGATGAATGGAATGTGAAAGATAAGGAATTCAGTAATGATATCAAAACAAAGTGGGTGAGGAGGCATTTTTTTTTTATATTATTTTAGAATTAAGTATTATATTAGTAAATAGTAAATTTAAGTCATTAAATATATAAATATAATAACTTAAGTATTATGTAAGTACATCTCCTAAAATGTTAATGGCACATGAAAGCCAACAACAACATAGCTCATAATTAGGGGGGTGTCAATTTCGGGTCATAGGTCGGGTTCAGATCAAATCCGGAACTGACCCGGGTTCAAACGGGTCGACCATAACCCGACCCGGGTAGACAAACGGGTCAGAAATCTGAACCCGGACCCGACCCGGCGGGTTGCCGGGTTGACCCGACCCGACCCGGTTTTAGGTTCTGCCGGCGCCGGAACGACGGTGCGGACGCGAGCTGGCGCGGGCGCTGGCGAGCAGCTCGGCGCGTGCGCGGGGGGGCTGCGCGGGGCAGGCAGCGGGCTCGTGCGGGGGCAGGCAGCGGCGAGCAGCGGGCGCATGAGCGGGGGCTGCGCGGCGGGCAGCTCGGGCGCGGGGGCAACACGAACAGGCTGCGGGGGCGCGGGCAGCGCGCGGGCAGCGCGGGATTTGAAAAATTTTTTTATTTAAACGGGTTGGCGGGTTGACCCGGCAACCCGACGGGTCAACCCGAACCCGACCCGTTTTTAAAACGGGTCAAATTCTGGAACCCGAACCTGACCCGTTTTGAAATCGGATCGGATTCAACCCGGATTTTCCGGGTCGGATTTTTGTGTCGTGTCAAATATTGACACCCCTACTCATAATGTAGAGAAATTATTAGGCTAGACAAAGAGATTCGTCCGATTTTGTCTTTGTGTTACGTTTTTACTGTTCATCACTGAGATTTCACTATTCCCAAAGACAAAACTTAAAAATTTTCTATCCACACACGTAATAATCTCAAAATCCCTCTATATAATTTTTAAAATTGTTGCAACGGTATAAAGCCTAATATTTCCAAATCAAGCGTAACGTGTAACGTCAAACTAAATTAAACCAAACTGAGCGAATCATTACACTTCTAAGCGTGCACCGTAGAGAGATAGAGAGAGAAAATAGTCGAAGAGAGGGAGGAAGTGTTCGTTGCTTTCGTTGATTTGGGAGAGACTCTAACAGGTAAAGGCGCGAAAATGGCGGTCGGCGACGGGCTCTCTCACCCCATTTTTAGGGTTTGCAATTGCTGCCATTTTTATTCCAGCGGTATTCTGGATTCTCCAGCTCCGATTTATCTGTCTTCCCTTTTTTTTTTTTCATTGCTTCTCTTCTCTTCTTATTGTTTCTTCTTCCACGCCTCTCCTCCTTTCCCGCTTCCTTCTCGATTTCGAGAAGGGGAATGTGATTTGGGTAGGAAACAATGATGTTTTCTGCGATTGTGGAAGCGGATAGATCGATTTCGTGAGTTGGAAAAAATACGGCTTCGTTGGTGTAGATTGGCTCATTCATATTGCGGAACGAGGCTAGGGTTTTGTTTTCCGGCAGAAAGAGTTGAATAAAAATTCATTTGATATTTATCTTTGTGAAGTGGTGGGGGATGGATGCTGCCAGGAGCTGGTATCATAAGTTTCGGAATAAAGACAGGGCAAAGTTCAGCAATAAAAAGAAAGATGATGGAAAGGATGGGAATGAACCTCCCATTGATGAGGAACCTTCAAATGCTACCAAACAGAGGGTTGCTGCTGCGAAACAGTATATAGAAACTCACTATAAAGAGCAAATGAGGAGCTTGAAGGAACGGAGGGAAAGGTACGCATTATAATTTTTGTGTTGCTTGCTTCCGCTGTCTTTTGGAGATTAAAGGTAAAACATTAGGAAATTGATGTAGATTTCTGGCATTCTTTTATGTGCAATTGGGTCATGCTATAAAATGGAATGAAGACCAAGCAAAAACATGAATGAAGAGGGGTATAAATGAAGAACAATAAACATTACAATAGAAAAGTAATAGAATTCATAAGAACAACAACATAAAAATATAAATAAATTCTATACGTACTCACCAAAGTAGCCTAATAAGCGAAAGCCACAAAGCTTTACATTTTCCTTTGCATACAAGCAACCCAAATTTATGATTCAACCCAATTTGATTTTCTAATATTATAAATATTAAATTACACATTACCACATAATTTCTGCTGGTAATAGAAAAGTCGAAAGTTCTCATAATTTAACTGTATAATTGATTGTTATCTTGCTTAATTAAAGAGATAATTGATTGTAAACCATCCAAACTCCCTTGTATTGGAGCCTTAATAGAAAATGGAGGAAAAGGGGAGAATGTTCCACCATTATTCTGAGTATGTAAAATCATGTTTGCATGCAAGGGGACATATTTCATATCATTGTTCCCATGATATTTAATTTCTTCCTTAATTTCCCCTCCCGTAATTGAAGAAGAAGAAGAAGATGATGATGATGAAGGCACGTTGTTTACGTAGAAAAATAGCATTTCCTTATTTATTTGCATAGTATAATTGATGTTTAAATTCTCTCAAATTTAAGAGATGATCATGATGGTAATCAACTTTTAATGATGATGATGGTAATGCAACAATTTTCAAAAAAAAAAAAAAAAAATCAACGATTATTATATTCTTTCCATAAATAACTCTAGTGATTTCTGTCGCAAAAAATCTTTCCATAAACTTTTCATAAATGACTTCATTTGCAAGGCACCTAAAAAATTGTCATATTGAAAAAATTATATTTCAATCACAGATAATTAAATTTCTCCTGCAATATTTGTCCATGCTTTTAAAGTACTTTTCTGTGATTTCATCATGATATGCTGCTAATGTCAGTATACCTACATTAAGGACTAGCTTAGTTTACATGTGATTTACTAATAATTTGTTTTTTTGTTGAGACTTTAGAGTTCATAATATACTATTGATTCTTGGAATTGTCACATTTCACTTACATAAACTATCACATCTTTAAGTCATGTGCGACTATAGTGTTTATGTTGCACAATGTGATAGGTGTGGTGACTTGACAATCTCATAGTTTTTTGCATTTTATAATGCTTTAGGTATTGGGGTGGGATTAAATGACTAATTGTCAAAATTTGAATTCCGGCTTAAACTTATTTTGAGTATTGAGTATATTTTGCATTGATTCAAGCCATTTTGAATCGATTCAGAAGCTAGCTCGTTAACTCAAAAAATTTTCAAGCATATGGTGGTTTGCTGAAATTTGACTTTAGTTGGTTCTATATATATATATATATATATATATATATATATATATATATATATATATATATATATATATATATATATATATATATATATATATATAGTATGTATGTTTGTGGACACCTAGAATAATTTTTTATATTTGTTGTATTTAAGGATTTTTTGTATTTATTTGAATTATTTTAATTTTAATTGTAAATATTAAGATAAATAAATATAATCATATATGTTATGTATTGAATAGTTTCTAATTATTTCAAGCTAGCTTGAAATTGAGATCGAATGAAATTTAAATCATGTGTTGTAATTTTTCACCAACTTGACATGATTTTGAGATTGGCTTAGAAATTGATTTGCTTCAAGTTGAGCCCGCTCTACTTGAATGATAATTCAATTTCGAGCTGAATTCAAATCTACATGAACATGAACATTCTGATCTTGAGTCAAGCTAAACTCGCTCTAACTCAACTTGATGTAGCATATATTAGATAGTGAAGAGAGGATTAGCCATGAGAAAAGAATACAATAACAGCAACATCAAGCCTTTATCCCACTACGTGGGGTCGGCTACATGAATCTTTTTTCTCTATCGTGTCCCCTTAAGAGTCAAATTCTCATTTAAATCTAATAAAGAAAGATCATTTCTAATATTTTCTAACCAAGTCTTTTGAGGCCTACATTTACCTTTCTTAATATGGGCCAAATCCAATACATCTACTCTCGCCGTTTTACATGACCAAACCATCTAAGGTAACTCTCTCTAATCTTATCTGTCACTGGAGTTGTTCCAACCTTTTCACGGATATGCTTATTTCGTATCCAGTCTCTAAAAGTAAATCCACTCATTCACTGGCCTGAACATCCTCATCTCAAAAACACTTAACTTAATATTATGCTTCTCTTTTAATGGCCAACATTTTGTGCCATAAAGCATTGCAGGTTTTACCACCAACTTATAAAATTTTTTCCTAAGTTTGAGTAGTACTTTTCTATCACACAACAAACCCGAAGCATTTCTCCACTTCAACCATCCAACTTGAATTCTATTAATAATAACCCCATGTATTTCACCATCACTCTGAGCAATAAACACATGATATCTAAAATGAGTACACTTATAAATGACTTGATCGCTCAGAGTCACAAACCCCCACTAGATCTATTACTATTAAAACTACACTCTAAGTATTCAGTTTTAGATCTACTCAAATGAAAACCTCTAGACTCTAAGGTTTACTTCCATAATTTGAGTTTACCTTCAACTTCCTCTCTAGCCTTATCAACTAGAAGAATTTCCATGAGAAAAGAATATGATAAGAAATAAAATGTAAAATGAATAATTTCTTTGAGCTGTCTTTTCAAGTCCTTGTTCATTGCAAATATGGTGCAATTATACAACTAGCTTTATTAATTAAACACGGATGTATATGTTTATGTTTCTTTCAAATCATATGAATTATATTGTACTGTAATATGAAGAAAAAAAAACATTTTTCTCCATTCTACACTCTATGTTAAAGGGCACAATGGAGATAAAGGATTCATGTAGCCGACCCCACATAGTGGGATAAAGGCTTGATGTTATTGTTGTCTACACTCTATGTTAAAGGGAAAATTTTTGTGTCACTCTATCTTGCGTTCTCTACAGATTGGAGGCTGACTTATTATTTCTAGACTTTACAATTTACCTATTATTCATTGATATCCAATCCTTGGTCTAAATGTAGCTTCACATATTGAACTTTCCCAGCATTTATTTTCTTTATTAGCTAAAATTTCTACTAATTTTTAATAATGATGGTACAATGTAGATGACAGTTGTACTTCTTATGACATTTTTATGATATGATGGACTGTGAAAAAAAGCCACTTACATAAAGCGGGGAATCTATTATGGTACTAACAGGTTCTATTTTTATTTCGCCAACAGACGATACATTCTCGAGAGAAATTTGGCTGATGCTAACATGTCCAAAGAAGAGCAGAATAGCATCCTCAAAAAATTGGAAAGAAAGGAGACGGAGTACATGAGACTTCAGAGGCATAAAATGGGAGTTGATGATTTTGATTTACTGATAATGATAGGCAAAGGTGCATTTGGTGAGGTATACTTCGTTAAAATTGTTTTTCCTTTCTAGTTATGTACATTTCTATCTTGCTTCAGAAAGGGAATTCAACACTTATAGATTGTTTTTCTTCACGAATGTGCCAGTGAATGATACCCTATCCACCCTCCTGTTCAAATTAGTAACGCAATTGACTTTGAATTAAGCTATACCTTACAAACAATTTGGATTGCTTCAATAATCAATATTCAATTATGGATGCAAATAATTATTTCTTATTTATAGAAATTATTTCACAGAGATAAAATCAAATAATTTTGTAATGGCCAATAAGATTTTCATTCTTCCTAACTAACATAACTTATATTAAATTTAGTTTATTAATCATAATTATGAGATGAAAATGATTAGTAGAATTCATAAAAGGAGATTAAAGTTTAACCAATAAGATTTCATTCTTCCTGACGTAAGACCATCAATCATATATTCGATTGATTGAATCATCTGTAATAGTGGCCAATGCATATTCAAACTTTTGTCCCCTTGTCCAGTGAATTTTAATTAACTTTTTCTTAAAATTTAACTGCCTTTAGGGGCTATTTGGTAGCTAGATTTAGGAATGATCTAAACTAAATCCTATCAATTGGTATAAAAGACCATTTTAAATCCTACAAAACCGTAAATCCCTTTTCTCCTCTTTTTATCCTTAAACCTTATATTTAGTAAATCTTCGTATTAGGCAGATTTAACCTGTCCATATCCTCTCCAACAAGCTCCTATTGTTGTCATCAAGGATTTCCAAAATTTGGGGTGCATTGATTTGTGGGAGAAAGATGAGGGTTTTGTATTTTTAAAATATTAATATTACTTTTATTAATTAAATGAGATATGTTTAATTAAAAATTTAAATTAATATTAATAATTTATTATTAGTTAATTAAAAGATATTAATTTAAATAAATTTATATAATTTATGATTTTATTTGATTAAAATATAATTTATTATGCTTAATTAGTTTTATAAATTATTTAATGATTGATTTGGATATTAATCTCATCAATTTATAATTTATTTAACAAGATTAAAGTTGATAAAAAGTTTGATTAATTAAAATTATTAATATCCAATAAAAAATAGATTTTTATACGAATAACTAAGCAATGAAATTAATCTTCATAATTTATATTGGTTAATTAAAAATTTATTATCTCAAGTTAGTTGATACTCTTTGTTTATATAATTTGTCTTGAGTTATAATTTAATTAGCTTAATCAATTACTAAGTAATTATCAATTGAGATGTTTAGTTATAATAATCATGATTTAATTAGTCTCAAAGTAAATATAATAAGATGTACCAATCATATAAATCCTTAAATCCTAGATTAAATGGACAAACAATTTACTTAGATTTAACTAGATTTAATACCTATCACAAATAGACAAATAATTTACTTGGATTGAAGTAGATTTAAAATGTTTCATACTAAATAATTTTCATGATTTAGCCCACAGTATTTGTTAAAATCATATTTACAGAATTTACTAAATCCTAAATGCATCCAAACAACCCCTAAATCTTCCAAAGCAACACCTCAGTACTTCCATGACCCTCTTTTGCCATGCTAAGTTTAAGAAAACGAATTCAAAGGTCTTGTGTGGTAAAAAGCAATAAGTGGATAAACCAAAGGAGGATTAGCATCAAGGATGGTTAATCAAGGGAAATCCATCCTGTAGGAGCTCATTTTACTCAGTTTTGAACTAAGGAAAATCTGGAGTGTGCTGGAAAGAGGAGAGGAGTTGAAGCAAAGGAATCCTAATATAGGTAGATATTTTACTATGTTGCACCGACACTTCTACTAAAAGAGGTATGCAGTGTCTGACACATATCGGATACAACTCGTGTTTGTTACGTGTCGGAACCGCCAAAGACATGTCCGATTAAAAATATATTAAACAAAATTAGACACTCGTGTCTTAAATATTTATGAAAATTTTTAAATATAATTTCTTATACTTCAAATGTTTATTTATTAAAAATATAAAAACTAAATTTCTTGTTCCTCTCCACACACCCTAAATCAATCGTCTGTGCTCAATGCCCCATTCCTTGAACATTCCTATTTTCATTCATCTTTAACGGCTTATGAATAGAGTTTTTATAATAACACACGATGTCATCTCAATATTGACGTTCGGCGCCATCACAACATCAGTGTTTCAAAAACTTCTCAACATCGAAGTCTGATGTTGACTTGCATTGACGCTCGACATCAGCAATTTCTACACCCACATCACGACTCCACACCATCTCTAAATCTCATATTTGTCCAACGTCATCTCCATATGGACGCCGACGTCACCTCAACATCATCAATTCCCATTGCATTACATTGATACCCGACTCTCGATGACATTGGCATCTCCCCTCTCGATGCCTGGCACAAAATCTATGGCCGACTATTGAAATCCTATTATTAATCATTTTAATAAAAAATCCTAGTTAAATAACTTATTATATCTCAATTATTCTGAATATTTTGCTTACTCAATTTATATACACTAATTTTAAGATATAAAAGTTATAATACCATGTCCAACCCGTTTCAGTGTCTTATATTTTCAATAATTGATGTGTCCCGTATCAATGTTGTGTCAATGTCACCATGTTCGTGTCTGGGCATTATAGTAATAGTTTAACTCATTTGTTAAACTTATTTTCATTAATTCTATGCTTAGGATGTTAGCTGCTGGATGTTTAGAAATATTTGTTATCTTAAATTTTCTAATGAGAAGTCAATTTAAAAGTTATGCTTACTTCCTACTCATGTGTAGTTATGCGTTTGACAGCTTGATAAGTTTATGCAATGGTACTCATGATTTACTTCTTTATTTTTGATCTTATATGATTTTGCCCACATTTCATACAAGTGATAATAAAATGCAAAAAATTCTTAGTAGAAAATGAATTGCTATTATGTTACCTACGTATGTCTGAGTTTATGTAAGAGAAAGATACTTTGGCAAAATAAATTGGTTTGATCAAAAAAAAAAAAAAAAACTGCTTGTTCATTTATGTCACATGCTGTAAAATATTTATGGATTAGTTAAAGATTCATTAGATGTCATTTGTTTATAAATATGTTTTATGAAAATCAAGGAATTACTTGTTATATTTCGTAATCTAGAAATTTTATGAATTGTTTAGTTTGGCAAAAGTGAGAAATCAATGTAGTACTTAAAATTAATTATATTATGGATACTTATTGATGTTAAAAATCAGTGAAACTTGAGCTAATAAATTAAATATTTGCGTATGTAAAGTTGATTATAAGACTAGTTATAAAAAATTACAATTAGTCCAAAGTTATTTCAGGTAAACTAAATATATGTTATATTAAGCTCTAAATTATTTTAGGAATTAGTTAAACTATGTTTTTGTACTTTAAAAAAATATCATTCAAAGTGAATTTTAAATAAATTTATATTTGCAAAGTTAAAAGATAAGTTTTTTTTAACTGATGGCAATGAAAAACTATTATCTGCTAAATAAAGTATCAAACTCTTTATGAATCCTTTGAAAACAAATTATATAGTTATCCAATGCCTTTTTCAAAGTTATCTATATGATTCAGATTCATATTTAATGACCTTGGAGTATGCAAACGTGGAGTTATGTGAAGGTTCTCCATTTGTTCCTAGCTTTTTTTAGGAAAGAGCATGCCATTGGTAATCAACAATTAATGAGCATTCACGTGAAAAGGTTGGAGTAGCTCCAATAGAAGATAAGATTAGAGAGAGTCGCTTTAGATGGTTTGGTCACATAAAACGGCGGCCTTCTGATGACCCGGTTAGGAAAGTAGAGGTATTAGATTTGAATTATGTTAAGAAAGGTAGAGGCAAGCCTAAAAAGACTTGGTTAGAAAATATTAGAAATGACATTTCTCTATTAGATTTAAATGAGAATTTGTCTTTTAATAGGACACAATGGAGAAAAAGGATTCATGTAGCCGACCCCACGTAGTGGGATAAAGGCTTGTTGTTGTTGTTGTTGTTGTTGCTGCTTGTCATTTGTTTCAAATTTATAATGCAGGTTAGAATTGTTAGGGAGAAGGCAACGGGTACTATATATGCAATGAAGAAACTCAAGAAATCAGAGATGCTAAGACGAGGCCAGGTATATTACATCAATGTTAATGAACTTCTTATAGTTCGTGTCTGAGATTTGCCTGTGAAATTGTGACTAGGTTGAACATGTAAGAGCTGAGCGAAACATTCTTGCAGAGGTTGATAGTAATTGTATTGTTAGACTTTATTGTTCATTTCAAGACAGTGACTTCTTATACCTCATAATGGAGTATCTACCTGGTGGGGACATGATGACATTGCTTATGCGGAAGGATACATTGACTGAGGATGAGGCCAGATTTTATATAGGAGAGGCTGTTCTTGCTATTGAATCTATTCACAAGCACAATTACATTCACAGGTTTGCTGAAACATAATGTGCCATGAAATATTCTTCCAGTACCTGCTGCATTTGTTCAAATTCTTATGTCTTTTCTTTTTGTATTACAGAGATATCAAGCCTGATAATCTTTTACTGGATAGAAATGGTCATCTGAAGTTGTCTGATTTTGGGCTATGCAAGCCTTTAGACTCTAGTTATTTTAACGAAAGGGAATGTACTCTTGAAAAAAACTACAGTACTGGCTCCTTGCAAAATGAAAGAAAGTTATCAACTCCCAAGCGCACACAACAAGAGCAATTACAACACTGGCAGAGGAACAGAAGAACATTGGTAATTTACATGCTAGTTTCTGATCAACTTTATCCTATATTTTGATGTTATATTTGATTTTGATTCTCCTTCTAGGAACATGAAAATAAAAATCAATACCTTGTCATTATAGTGATGGGCCGGCCGATTTAATTGGAAGTGAAGTAGAAAAATTTTTAATCAAGAGAAAGCTGTTTAGGAAGATACTTAATCAAATGAGAATTGTTTAGGAAAGTTTTAATTACAATTGGGAGGAAATATTTAGGGCTAGAGATCTAATTTGAATTCAAAATCTAAGAGGGAATTATTTAGGGAAAGGAATGAGAAATGAAGGGGGAATTGTTTAGGAAAGTTTTAATTACAATTGAGAGGGAATTATTTAGGGCAAGAGATTTGATTTGAATTCAAATATGAGAGAAAATTATATAGGGAAAGGGGGCTGATTTGGGAGAGAATTAGGGGAGCCTATTTAAGGCTAACAATAGGGTGATTTCACGATTATGATGTTATTTGCTGAATTTAGATTGTTCTTAGGTTGAATGGGCTCTAGCCGGTGGCTAGGGATTTGAGAGAGCCAGATCTTCCTCTCCAATTGAAGATCCAATTGTATCTTATCCTTCTTTTATAACTATTTTAATAAAAAAAATGTTGTGAGTTCTTTCTCTAGTTTTCCAATTTTTGCTTTGCTGAAATCATATTTTAGCTATAAATTTTCATAAATTCTGCATCTGCTTCCTATCAAATAGGTATCTGAGCCGTGTCCTGGGTTGAAATATAAGTCTTCCTTGCTGATTTTTGTTACGTTTGTTCCTTCTACCTTGCTGATTTTGCTGTTGAAAGACCAAAGTTGCTGTTTTTTGTTGTTTCTTTTGATGTTTAGAGCCTAGAACCGCCTAGGCATGTAGAAAGGTAGAAGTGCTGGAAGGGAAGATCAGACAATTGAAATATGATTTTATAGAAAAGATTTCATATTTCAAAAAGTAATTTTCAGCCATTCATGAGAAGATTGATGAGAAGTTTACCATCATGGAAGAGATGGTGAGGAACATGCTCGAGCTTCAAACCAAAACAACATCGTCGGAGGCGGGGTGAGCCACTGGCGACCAAGGGAGTGGAGAAAATCCTAATCCGATAAGGAGAGGTAAGATCAAGAAGTGGAAATGTTGGGGGAAGAAAATGAGATTCCACCTTTAGAGTTACTTCCAAGGAGGGGAAAGGGTGAAGAGTGAGATTTTTGATAGAGTTGCATAATTTAGATGGAGAAAAAGATGGGGAGAAGATAAAAGAACCAGGCATGGTTCAACCACCCCTACAATAATATCAAGGGGTGTTCCAGCCAGTTCAAGGGTTGTCTCCTTCGCGGGAATGCGAGCATGCCTATCAGTGTTCGCCTGCATCAGCATCCCTAAATCTTGAATTAAGAGATTGAGAGATTAATCAAGGAGATGTTGCAGGCAAGGATCATTCGACCCAGTGACAGTCCATTTTTCAATCCAGTGCTTCAACAACAGTTTCCTTCGTTCCACCTTGAGGATAAAGTGGCACTTTGGGAGGAGAGTATTGATTAATTGGCGGATTTGATTGGGAGGGAGTTAGAAAGTTTCCTAATCATGAGGGAGTTGTTTAGGAAGGTTTTCAATCAAAGTGGAATTATTTGTGAAAGTTTTAATTACAATTGAGAGGAAATTATTTATGGCAAGAGATCTAATTTGAATTCAAAATTAAGAGGGAAATATTTAGAGAAAGCAAGAAGAAATCAATGGGGGGGGTTGTTTATGAAAGTTTTAATTACATTTGGAAGGAAATTATTTAGGGCAAGAGATCTGATCTGAATTCAAATATAAGAGGGAATTATTTAGGAAAAGGGGCTGATTTGGGAGAAAATTAGGGGAGCCTATTTAAGGCTAACAATTGGGTGATTTCAGAAATATAATGTTATTTGCTGAATTTAGATTGTTCTTAAGGTTGATTGGGCTCTAGCCAGTTGCTAGGGATTTGGGAGAGTTGGATCTTCTTCTTCAATTGTATCTTGTCCTTCTTTTATAGCTATTTTGAATAAAAAAAGTATTATTCTGAGTTCTTTCTCTAGTTTTCCAATTTCTTGTTTGCTGAAATCAGATTTCAGCCATAAATTTTCACAAATTCTGCATTCACATCCTATCGCATACTTGTATTTGTTAGCTCAAACATTTAGAGATACTTAATTCATATGGGCAAAATATTATCACGGATTAATTTTTCAAACTGCTCATTTCTTGGGCTAATCTAATGAAATCTTGAAACATAGAGTGCTTCAAAATTTTAGTACAATTTTCAATTATGCATACTCTTTTGTTGGAAAATTAGTTTTATCCTAAACGTTGGAGGTCATCTTTACAAATGTTCCTTCATTAGGCCTAACAAGTATAACATGAGGTGTTAATTGTATTATATGCAAGTTTTTTTGCACAATTTCTAATTATGTTTCTTTTAGTCCAATTGTTTTCCTTGTGTATTAATTATGTCTAGTAATCTTTTTGATTGCATCATCTGCCCCATACATACTTGATCAAATTACCTAGGTCTATTTTTTATTGCCATATTTTCTATGAGTTTTACTCCCACCATCTCTCATCTATTGCTATTTCTCATCTTTCCCTTTCACCACTCATCCATCTTAATGTTTTAGTTTCCACCTAACTATGACACTTAATTCCCAGTGACTTGTAAAAGCTCATCACTAAGGGTTTTTTTTTTTGTATTTATTCGAATTGTATATTATGAAAAAGTATATATCAAATGCATGAAGCTACCGATTATGCAATATTTAGGAAGAAATAGATGTACGCAACGCTGCCCTTTCATTAATAGGTTGATGATTTTCATGACCAGAACTTGGAACCTCCAAAATACATTAGATGGAACTTAAAACACTGCTTAAGTTCCAGTGTTATTCAAACTATACAGCATATGATAATAATTTTTTTTTATAATTTATGAGTTCAAAACTTAATAGAGTATTGAACAAATTCTAGTGTATTTCTTGGCAAATCTGCTTCCATGTATAGATCCATGACATAGAAAAATTGCAGGCTTACTCAACTGTTGGTACACCTGATTATATTGCTCCGGAAGTTTTGTTGAAGAAGGGTTATGCAATGGAATGTGATTGGTAAAAACTTTTTTATTTTTTATTTTTTTGCCGAATGTGACGGAAATGCAAAATTACAAAACTAAGGCTTCGTTTGGGACTGCTTCTTAAAGCAGTTTTTTAGTACAAAAATTAGAAGCTGTTTTAAGAAGCAATAAGAAAGAAATTCCAAACGAAGACTAAGATTTTACCAATCTGTGATTGGTAAAATCTTAGTTTCCATTTGATCTGCTATGACATGCAAATTCTTAGCATCTTCTTATATTTGAATGCAGGTGGTCGCTTGGAGCTATAATGTATGAGATGCTTGTCGGCTATCCTCCATTTTATTCTGATGAACCTATGACTACATGCAGGAAGGTATCATAACGTAATGATAACCGTTTTTACCAACAAAATAATTCACAAGCGAAACAAATAAATGTTCCTTTTATAGTTGCATGCTAGTTATGAAATTTGGAGAAATAGAAGATTTCCACGTAAGTTTGTAACTCGAAAACCTAATGTAAGATTCATGAAGTTTTTGAGAAATTATGTAATCTTGGCAAACGGCATAAAAGGAAAGTTTCTCAGAGATGACTAACTTCACAATATGATGTCATATGTAGTCACAAACCTATAAGATGAATGAAAATTTTATTGGTTGAAAATATTGAGTTTCCATTTTTTGTTCAAATAAAGTTCTACAAGACGCTGTTTCATACTATCATTTGAACATTAGGTTACTAAAGTGAGGAACTAGACCACCATAAAGGTGTAGGCTTGTTCTACAGAATAACTCCAATCTAATTTACTATGAAAGCAAGCTTATCTCTATGACTATGACCATATCATTATTCTAGAGCAAAAGTAGAGAAGATTTAACGAAATAACTAAGCTAGTTGAAGGAAAAAAGTCATATCCTGAAACATATTTTCCCCTAAACTTGATAACATGGTGATTGAAACAGCTCATGCCCATTTCTCAGGGGAATGCATTTCTAATAAAAAGAAAATACTTAATTTTTCCTTTTTGCTGGACAAAACTGCTAGTTTTGTTTATTGATCATAGGCAATTGAAGCGGAAATACTGTCATTGTTAGGTCTCAAGTTCTGGATGAGAAAAGTGGAGGGTTATGTTAGGTATTGAATTTAGAGCAGATGTATTAGATGTGGCCTGTGTTAAGAGAAGTAGATGTATACCTAAAAAGATTTGGTTAGAAAATAGTAGAAATGATATATATTTTTATTAGATTTAAAAAGAATTTGTTTCTTAATAGGATACAATATAGAAAATGGATTATGTAGCTGACCCCACGTAGTAGGATAAAAACTTGTTGTTGTAGCCAATTGAAGTGGAGTACTTACAAACAATTTCTTGTAGTTATTAGCTAACATTTTTTTCTAACTATGTATCAATCATTCTTCTTTTATATCATCTCCAATCAATGAATGGACCTAGATGTAGCTTTCAAACTATCTATGATAGTGAAGTTTGATGTATTTTTCAATTTTATCTAAGATGATGAAGCCATTGCTGATAAGAATCCTTGTGGTCGTTTTGGTATGTTATGCCTCATAATTTTCATGATTCGTGACATCTGATGCATTTTATCCAATAACAACTCTCAGATAGTTAACTGGAGAACACATCTGAAATTCCCTGATGAAGCTAAGTTATCTCCACTAGCAAAAGACCTTATAAGTAAGCTCTTATGCAATGTAGATCAGAGGCTTGGCTCAAATGGTGCATATGAGATAATGGTATTTATCTTTCTATTCGATATAACACAAACTTATCTTTTTATCTACTCTCTGAAGCCAAAATTAATCATTGTTCTCCTTAATTTCAGAATCATCCTTGGTTTGAAGGTGTTGAATGGGATAGGTTATATGAAATGGAAGCTGCCTTCATACCAAATGTCAAGGATGAATTGGACACCCAAAACTTCGAAAAATTTGAAGAGGTAAAATTTGTTTTAAATTAATGTTTGCAAATTCTCCCACATATGAGTTACACAAACTCTGTTTGTTTCTATTATTACAGTCTGCAGCCCCAGCTCAATCTTCATCAAGACCAGGACCATGGAGAAAGGTAAGTACTCTCTCCTGTCATCTTTTGGTACAAGTAAACCGTATCTTCCATATTTTCTTGAAGAAATATAGGAATGCTAGGAAGTATGAAACTTAAATGTGTCATAGAGCAATTTACCCTAGTTGAAAATCGTAGTAATTTTCTTGGACATAACTCAATCGTAAATATCATGTCTGATATAACTAGCTACTTGTCATGGATTTTGAAGGTCAGTTCTTTCGGTTAAATATCAATTTTGGCGATCTAAAGAATCTATTGCAACTCTATATTATTTCCCTGTATAGATTTATCAAGTAAAATATTAATATCTATGAGTTGTTTCTTATCATAGATCAAAGTAGGATCTTTTGCAGACCAAAACTAAATTATCATCATCATCATTAACTTATTGGCTTTATAAATACTTATTTTTCATTCATTCTAATTTAATGCTACCTGAGGTGTTGAATCTATCTTTCACATATAATTTTGAATAAATTATATACCTATTATATTAGGTCTGATCACTATCTTTCTAATACTCTGACACTAATTTTATTAACTCTTCTAAAAGGCATATTTACTATATTGTATTATACATTCTCAAACCAGCTAAATTATTTTTTCTATCACTTTATCTTCAATCCCTTCACTAATTTATTAGAGCATCAGTAAATTGGAGCTAAATGCATTGGCTCTTTATCTTAATTAATGCATAAAATGTCACAATGAGAAAGAATAGTGAAATAAATGATTAATGAAATTAATTAAAATTTAGTAATAGTTAAATATGAAGATTTATTTTACTTCACGTAAGATCTGAATCTTTTGAACCAAAGTAACGATTTGTCTTTTTAATTGCTATTTATTAGATAGACAAATCAATAGTCCGGAAAAAATATTTTTATTTTATTTGTAAATTATATTATTATTAATTTAAATTACGTATAAAAGATTTACAAATTAAGGAAACGAATTAGGCTTAAATATATAATATAAATTTATTTGTGAATAGTATAAAATAATGTCAATTGTCAAGATTCTAAATCATCGAAATTACACATATTTTAAAAAGTAAACTATAAACTCCTTTATTCATTTAGTAAGAGTTGGATATGTGATTAGATTTCATTTGTTCTAAAAGGGATGAATGGTCTATGATATATATATATATATATATATATATATATATATTCTATTCATTTTTTAAAGTTTTTAGATATATGAATAAGATTTTATATATTCTATTCATTTTTTATGAACATTTTTTTAATATAATAGCATGACATTTACACTTATCACATCTATATATTACTCTGTCTTCTAAATTATACATTAGTTATTTAGTTAGAAGTATGTATGCAAATTGAGGGATTTTCCTTCTCGAAGTTATTCACCTCGAGGAATGAACAAAATAATTTTCTTTGATTCCTAATGTTAATAATTTTATATGTTTGCAGCTCTCAAACTTGAAATTCAAGCCTTCTGTAACTTGAAATTCAAGCCTTCTCCTGAAGCAATTCATCTTCACCAAAATTTTAACTCTTCTTGGTTATAATATAGTTTTACATTTTGGATTTGTCTTGATTGTTTTATTAAAGTTATGATTTCTATGCTTTATGCAGATGCTTTCTTCCAAGGATATCAATTTTGTGGGTTACACATACAAGAACTTTGAAATTGTCAATGAAAATGAAGCGACTGGGATAGGTTAGCTTGCTTAGATTTTTATTTTATAATTTATTTATTTTACATGCTAATCAGCTAGATCGAGGTTTACAAGAGCCAAGCTTACCATGTCTTCATGTTTGACTCATTCAAATTTTCATATGTTTGTGCTAGGCTTGCATTTAAAATTATTCATAAATATTGTGTTTGTGCTCTTCTCATTTAAATTCGATCCAAATATTAGCCAATTCTGAACAAATAAAAATAAATAAATAAATAACAAGCCAAAGATGGTATAATCATTCTATTTATCCACAAAGTAATTAATATATATATATATATATATCAAGCCAACAACAAACCAAACATGATTGAACATAACTCTGTGTATGTTCTGCTCGATAAGAAAACGAGCTCAAAATAATATTGAATATCAATTTACTTACTTAACACATGAATCAAACATGAGTTTTTTTCTCGTAAAAAAGACGAGCTGTTTTGCTTTTTTGACAACCCTACACAGGCATCCAAATTAATTGTTCATCTTTTTTTCTATCACTACATAGTGATTTCAGGGATTAAGGCTTCATTTGGGATGGCTTTCTTCCTGCTTTTTAACGTGGCTTCTTAGTACAAAAATTAAATTTTTTGTACTACAAAGCCACTTTACAAAACAGCTAGAAAGCCATCCCAAACTAAGCCTAAGTTAGGTTATCTTAGACTTCGTTTGAGACTGCTTTCTTAGTGCTTCTTAAATCAACTTTCTGGTATAAAAATTTTAATTTTTAAACTAAAAAGTTGTTTTAAGAAGCAATAAAAAAACGATCCCAAATGAAGCCTTAGTCGGTTTTCACTTCAATTTTTTACAGATTCAATTAGAAAGAATAGCAGAAATTGTTTGTTCATAATTTTCAGTTTTAGGAATTTATATTTTTTATTGTATAAAATTTCGTATTATTAGTAGAGCCAAACAAATTGGAAGATTTGGAAATTTATTGATTTAAGCCAGATACCAGTGAATTGTTATCCCTCATGCATCTCAAGCTTACATCAAGGCATTGATGAAGATCCTCAAATCTTCTAAATACAAAATAATAGTTTCCTTGGCTAATACTTGGAATAAATGATTTTAGAATTTTCTTTCTTGCTATCTCAAGGAATAACACTTCCACTTTCCTAATTCCTCTATGTAATCAGTTGTAAATTCTTATCTTAGGTTTTAATTGGGACAGTTTTCTTACTGTTTTCTACAACTGCTGTTTTGTATAAAAATTTCTTGAAACTAAAAATTTCCCGAAATGAAGCCTTAGATAACAAATACAAATAGAAAATATCCATTTGATTCAATTGTATTTATCATCTTGCCTCATATGTACTTTCATTTCTTTCTCTTCCAGCTGAATTAAAGAAGAAAACATGCAAATCAACTCGAAGATCAATCAAATCCCTCTTTGGTACTCTTTCCTTATATTCTTTCATTATATCTTTGTCTATATAATTGCGAAATTTTTGTTATGATATCTTTAAATGGCTTGTTTCAGAGGCTTCAGATGCAGAGGAACACCAATCTAATGAATCTATTGATGAAAACTTCACTTCAGACACAGAGAGACACAGCTCATCTACATCGAACTCCTAATTGGACATACTTGGTCTTCATATGTAAGGAAGAAGATGTTGAAAGAAGCAGAATACAGAAAAAAAAAATTTCTTTGAAAGCAAAGTGCAGCAACAGAAGTAGTTTCTGTTCAAGTATCTGATAAGATGCAATAATCATACTACCAAAGTACTTTTGCAAGTTTTTCTGATACCAATTCTTTACATTTTATTTTTTTATTATTATTTTTGTTTCTCTTTTTCTGTAATGTAGGATGTAATTGTTCATGGGCTCTTTATAAATTTATCAGAATTTTTACATGTTTGGCTGTATGAGAATGGCAAATACGTAAATTTGATGTTTTTTAACAATTTATTGAGATTCATTTTATTTAATATATATTCTCTTTTTTAACAATGTATAAATAAAACTTTTGTTTTCCTTTTTCTTGATAGGCCCACCCTTTTTAAGGCTTCGTTTGGGACGGAATTCTTACTGTTTTCTTAAAGCAGTGAGAAAGCTGTCCCAAGCGAAGCCTAAATCTGTGCATGAGAATGAAAAAACGAAGAAAAATGTGAACATTACTCATCATTTGGAGTTGAGATTTAAAATAAGAAGAGAGAAAATTCAATTACAAACTATAGGGTGAATGTTCTATATTAAGCTTGTTTTAAACAACAAAATATAAACTAACATTTGTGAAATTTTAAGAAGATTTGACATCAATTATTATTGTTAATAATAAATATTGATGATTATTTTGTAAATAAGGAAATGTCCGAAAATAAAGTTTTTGGGAAATTTGATTTTATATACCTCAAAATAAATGTAATTGATTGCAATATCCGCTATTTTTTTTCGTGGTGAAATATGTTTGAAAATTTCGCTTCGGGTAAAATTACCACCAATTAGGGGAAATCTTTTGAATTCATGGATTGCTCTTTACTAAAAAACAAACAAGAGATTGAATGAGGAAAAGTGTGATGTCACTATAAAGATTAGAGATGTAGAAGGTTCACCACAGGCAAATTGTGAGAAGAAATATATAACTAAAAGATGAGAGATTGGGGATGGAGTTGGTTGATGAAGGCATCGACGGGATTGGCCGCATGTGAAGGAGAAGAGGATGTGATTGAGCTCGTTAAGGCAGGCATAGATAGGATCGTAGACACGTGAAACAAAAGATGGTTCGTGGCGAAACTCATTGGGGAATGCATTAATAGGACTAATAATGTGTGGAGGACAAGAGGAGTTCGCAACATGACTCGTTGAGGAAAGCATCAACGGAATCAAAGGAGTGCGTCGGGGAAGGAATCGATTGAACCAATAACATATGGGAGGATAAATATTTATTGTCACACATGACTCCTCTTGCAAGAATCACAAATGGTTTAAGCCAATTCAAACCAATTTTATGGGACTTTGACTTCAATAAGTAATTCATGCATATAAAATATTCTCTCTCATTGAAAGTAATTTTATATGAAAGTCATTTTTTCAACTATATTTCTTTAATAAAAAAAAAACATCCAAGACATTTGTTCTATTATGTGTATTATAAGGAATAAATATTGATGCAAAACTTCAAGTAGAATATATAATAAAATCAATGGCTATGATGGCTCATCATAAGATTAAGATCAAATGATCAAGAAGGAGTCAAGGGCCAAGAAATCATCATCAATCATGCATTATAGAAAAAGTCTTAATATGGGCATTATGTAGTTGTAATGTTAATTAAAGTTTAAATTCATAACTTTAAACTTTGATATTCTGAATTTAAAATTTTGAATCTTGGAACATTAATTTTCCTTCCATAATATGGGATTTGAATCTGAGTTTCTCTCTCTTTTAATTAGTTTAGGCTTAATTAGAGTCATGTATAGTTGATCACTCCTTTGATTGGAGCTAATTAGGGAGTGGTTCCACTCCACTTTCTTAATTGCTTTCATAGCTTTTATTTTTCCATAAGAGGGAACTGCCAATATTGGTATGATGTTAATGTGTTCCATTTTTTTTTATCAGAAGAATTATGACTTTAATAAACTAATAATTAAATTAAATGTTTTGACTTGTCAAATTCATCGACAATAAAAATGATCTAATCTAACTCAATATGAGCTTTAATAAAGCATGTGAAATATATTTGAAAGCTAATCGACATTAACTAAGAGATCAAATTCTCATAATTTGAATTTTATAAAATGATTTAATTTGAAAATTCTAAAAATTCCAAGGTGCAGTACTGTGGCATTGTACTTAATGGCGCATCGTCGTTGAGAGTGTTGTGGAGTCGAGGTGGTGGCGCCCCAGCATTGAGCTCTCAATTTTTTTTTGGAAAAAAGGAATTTGGGGAGTGTGCTATAGCGTTAGACGGATCCGCTTTTACTCTAGGCCATAGGTAGCGAGTGCAGTGGCACTGAGAAGTTAAGTATCGTGGTACTAGATCAGATTAGTAGTTTTTAAAATAGTAAAATATCTCTATCTATTTCATTTACCCTTACCTCCAGTCAGCTTCCCCATTTTATTTGCCTTGTCGGGGAAGGAAAGAAAGAAAGAAGATGGGAGGAGGAGAGAGAGAAGACAGAGAAAGTTGCTCAAGCCATTTTCTTCCATCGGACTTGTTACGGAATTTCTTCTGATCATTGTAGGTAACATGAATCATACCTTTATTCTTAGTGATTTTGTATTTCATTATTTTAATCTCTCTCAAGTTGATAAAAAAAATATTTTCTCTCGATTTATCAAACTTTCACTGTATAATTTTCTATGTATGATAAATATAACTTGTATGAGCATTTTGACTATAAAATTATTCAATTTTATTGGATAAATTGATAGTCATGAGTTTCTGAAATGAATAAATAGTGTATAAATTTTTTTTGCATTTTATAGATTATTTTATTTTATACGTATTATTGAATCGCATAAAGAAAATGAAATACATGATATATGATAAATATGGCATTTGCATATAAGCCAGGAAGGCTGGATATCAATACTATAATTATGATGAGTTGACTATTAAAACATAATATCATGTATATGACGGTAAGCTGACAGGTTTCCTTTAAATAAAAAAGTTTATGGTATGATACTGAATGTTAGTCTAACATTATAATTATTATAGGTTGACTATTAAAACATAATATAATGTATATATGGGTAGGCTGACTAGTTTCCTTTAAATAAAAAAAGTTGTGGTATAATCCTAAACATTAGTATACAACTGATTAACTAATTACATCGATGGGTAGAGAATGAAGATGTTACGCCCAAAGATTTAAATTGAAAAAATTATCTATTTTATCATTTTAATCATTTGCCAAAGCTTTTATAAATATTCCATATAACTCAATATCCAGGAAAAAGGCAATTAAATATAACACACCATGAAATATTTCACTATACTCGTTCAATAAAATCACATTTACAATATCCACGAGATCACTAACAATCATTAATCTATCAATAGCTCATGACTACAAAAGAATAAAAGAAAAAATATAACAAAATCAAAATAAGAACATAATGATCTCAATCAATCTCACTCCATATGATCCTGACCCCTTTCCTAATCTGAAATCAGTAAAATCACATAATGAGCTTATAAAGCCCAGTAGAAATTCAAAACTCATTAAATTTTTCAATACAAGATTTAAGAAATCAATATACATGCTTGTCTTAATAAATATAAGGGATTTTTACATACTTAACACCTAAAACTATTAAAAATACATATTTAACACCTAAACTTCTATATTTACTAATATACCGCATAAAATCCCCTTTTTCTTCTATTCTAACACTCCATTGAAGCGATGAGATACTTGTATTCACTGTGAAAGGATGCCATTGACGGGGAAGACAGTCGTTGATAGTTATTTTTGACAGAAAGTTTAAACGGAATGTTAGAATTGATTAAAAGAGTGGTTTTAGGTGGTATATTAGTAAATATAAAAGTTTAGGTATTAAATATGTATTTTCAATAGTTTTAGATGTTATGTATGTAAAAATCAGTATCATTCAATATCATCAATGATTAGTTATCTCTAATACGATTCAATATGATCAATAACGAGAAGTAAGAAACATCATATTGAAATTCATAAATTAATGATAGATGCGAGAAATAAATACATTTGAAATCAATAAATCGATAATCAATAAACCAGTATTATAGCACAATCATGCAGGTGTCAATATCATCAAAGTCATCAGTCTTATCTATCTTATCAACTATTTATTCTTATGAAATCAGTATTGTAATGCATACAATTTCTTTATCAATTAGTGCAATTAATGCTAAAAATGTTATCAATGTGTGTGTGTGTGTCTATATATATATTATCAATGTATGACTTACATCAGTATATGATTCAGTATAGGGTTCAATAAGGCAGGACATCCATCTTTAATGTGATATTTTGATTTCTTCTTAGGCATTCATCATTATCATTATCATTACAACAACTTTATCATTTTATCATTTCAAATAGCTTTTAATAATCATTTAACAGTTGTCACATTTTACCCGTCAGCGTAATTCAGTCATCAATTACAAGCTACCACCAGGATAACACCACAAACCATCTTTACTCATTTGCAAGGTATTATGTTTTAACAACAATACTGAATTAATTATAATGTAGTCAGCTAACCTTTTTTCCTTATATACAAGTACTATATTTATTTCATATTAGGTATCAATCTCTCTTTCATAAATGAATTGTAATATAAATAGTTGAAATCGATAAATCCAACAAAATCTATATAAAAATCAATAATTTAAAAAATCATAACTTTCATTTTAAATAATAAAATTTAATAATATTTTATTCAAAATATCTATAAAGCTCGTATCTATTCTATACAAAAAATTTCACATTAAAAGTGTGGTAAATTAGGAGAAAATATATTTTTATAAAATTAGGAGATTAAATTCATCAAAGTAGAAATTAATGAAAACTAAGGTGAGATTTGAGTTACTTACAACGATCAAAAGATTTATTTCCTAACTAAAGTTGTGCATGAAAATGACCAAAAATTAGCTTTCTCTCTCTTCTCTGTCTCCTCTCCCTCTCCCTTTCCTTCTTGACCAAAAAAGGGGTGAAGGTGGTTGCGTTGGAGCTTTAGTGCTTACAATTTATTATATTATGTACATAAAAATATTATTAGTGGCCTAACGTCATAGTGACGCATGCTAAATTCAAAATTATTGCAAAACAAAGACTAAAACACTAAGGTGGCAATTTTTTGCTCCATTGTACTCTTAAGCTTACCACATCAGCGCTCCAAAGCATAGCACTGAAGTGTTTTAGTTTAAACAAAAATTCAAAATTTCATTTTAAAATACTATTTTCATATTTCGGGTTGTTATAATCTACCCATCTTGAAAAAATATTGCCCTCGACATTTTCATGAATAAAAATATATAAAATAAATCAATGAAAACAAATTTAATTTGATTCAAAATAAATTCAATTTTGTAATTTCACCAAAACAATTTCATACTATTGAAAACCAATAAATGAGTTTAAATCCATTCAAAATCTCCAAAATAATATTGATCATTGACTTATCACTCAATCACAAGTTCAATTACATACTTATGCCTATAAATCATTCAACATGCAATGCAATGCTAATCAATTAAAATTTAATGCACAAGATTAAAAATTATATCAATGGATCATCTTAGTGCATCTCAATCATTCTGCATGAGCAAACAATAAACTCTTGGCCATACTAGTGTCAGTGTTGGTATAGTAGATTGTGCAGGTTCTTTTTTATCTTCCATAACTCCTTATTTATGTACTGTCTTGCACGTAAATCATTTATTATATTCTCCAGCTCCAATATTCCTGTCTGTAGCCTTGGCCTTCTCTCCTCTAAATCCAAATCCAGTTCCTATCATTATAACGGATAATTAACCATTTGGTGTCCTCACTGTCCACATCTAAAATACTATCCAGTCATAAGAAAATATTTTCCAGTATATATCTTGCTATATCAGGCACACTACGGTATACTACTCACACTTGACTTAGATCCTTTCATGTTGTTTAAATATTTACCCCTCTTCTCACTAATGTCTCTCCACATCATTTTTACCCAATATCTTCCTGCTCATATACTATCTGAATTAAGGAATAACCAAATCATTCTCCACCAATCTCGCTCTCTCCACTATCTATGAAAATTCCTGAATTCTAAGTGGTACAAGTGGATGTCTCAACTCATCCTTCAATTCTCATAGAAATCAGTAGCATTTTTCATCCAGCCAAAGACTAAGCAAAGATAAGGAAAATACATCCTCAGGCCGGCCAGCCAACATAAAAAGGAGAAACCAGATCTCCAACCAGAGCCACAAAAAAACTGGCCACCTGAATCTCAATGCCACGACCCAACCTGTGAAAAAGCAGGAAAGCAGAAAAATAGAAAACTAAGCCAATACAGTGAACTCGTTGAACAGAACAGCACCACAGACCCAAAAACCAAAACCAAGAGGAAAGACAATTAAATTCTAACATAAGGAACATAAATTCTGTCAAGATTAAGAAGGCCTGAGGCATAGCAGAAGAGTTCTCCACCAAATCCTTGAAACCTTCAATACCAGCACCAAACTGAGCAAGCCACCTAGCACAGGAGTTACCCTCTTAAGGCACCAGAGAGTACTCACTCTGGAAATGCATCAAAGATGAAAATTTTATGCTGCCCAAATTCTACCACACTCATGATCAATTTTTATAGTTATGCTTATAATTCAATTCTTTCAATAACTATTATGATACCAATTTATTCCCCTCAAGATATAAATTAGAAATTTTGTCTATTTTATATTTTTAATCAATTTTCATAGCTTCTTTAAATCATTCATATAACTCAATATCCATCGAAAGCAATTAAATATCATACACCAAAAAATATTTCATCATATTCATTCACCAAAATCATATTTATAATAGTCAAGAGATAACTAGCAATCTTTGATATATTAATAGCTCAAGACTATAAAAGAATAAAATAAAACACAATATGAAATCAAAAAAAGAATATAAGGATCTCAATCAATCTCACTCCATATGGTTCTAACCCTTTCTATGACCTGAAATTAGCAAAATCACATAATGAGCTTACAAAGCCTAGTTGAAATCTAAAACTTGCTAAAGCTTTCAATACAAGATCTAAGAAATCAAAATGCATACTTATCTCAATCAATAGAATCAATAGCATTCAATATCATCAATGATCATTTATCCCTAGTATGATTCAATATAATCAATAACGAGAAGTGATAAACATCATATTGAAATCTATAAATCAATGATAGGTACGAGAGTATAAATACTTCAAAAATAAATAAATTAGTATTGTAGTGCAAATATGCAGTTGTTACCTTATCAATATTTATTCTTATTGAATAAGTACATGTAATGCACACATATTTCTCTATTATATATCAATGTTATCAAAGCTAAAAATGAATTAATGTATGAATTGAATCAGTATATGACTTAGTATAATATCAGCAAGGTAAGATATCCATATTTAATGTGGTAATTTCTTTCCTTCATCTGTATCCGACATTATTATTACAGTAACTTTATCATTTTATCATTTCAAATAGCTTTCAATATTAATTTAAGAATCATCACCCTCTATTCATCTGAGTAATTCGAACATCAATTATAGATTATAACTGGGATAATAACATGAATTATCATTAAAGTAAAGCTGGTCAGCCCACCCTCCTGCATTGGGTATTATATTTTAACAGTCAACTCAAATTAATTATAGTGTTAACAGATAGTCATCCTTGCTTATATATATGTACTACATTTATTTCATATCAGATGTATCAATCTTCCTTTCATGCATGAAATGTAATATAAATTGTTAAAATCTATAAATTCAAAAAAATCTATATAATAATCAATAGCTTCAACAAATCATAAATTTCATTTTAATCAGTGAAATTCAACAATATTAAATTCAAAATATCCATAAAGTTTGTAACTATCATATACAAAAAGTTACTTGATAAAAGTACAATAAATCAAGAGAAAACATATTTTTATCTATTTAGGAGAGATTAAATTCGTCAAATTCAAAATCATTGAAAACTAAAGTGAGATTCAAATTGCTTACAATTATCAAAAAACTTTTCCTAACTGAAGCAATGTAGGAGGACGATCAAACATCCCGAGTAAACCACGGTCGAAATGGGGTAGAGGTAGCAATGCTGGAGCTTTAGTACATAGGATATATATATACTCAACTCAAACCCAACCCATTTAATAAACGAGTAAAAAACACCAACCCAGTACCAACCTGAATGACCCGAACTTAACTCGTTAACCCATTTTGGTTAAATGAAATTATAAGTTATTAACTATTAAATTTAGGATATTTAATAAAAAAAAAAGAGTTTACACGCATGTTAAAAATTAAGAAAAAATTATTATTAAACGTGTCATTTTCAGATCAAAAATGAGTCTACAAGTCAACATGAACCTGACTCATTTAATAAATGGATCAAAAAAGCCAACCCAAACTTAGATTTTTTTTAGCCGGGTTGGCAAGTCAGTTCATTTATTGACAGCCTAGGATCAATATAAATAATACGATGGAGTTTTTTTAATTCTAGTCAAATTTATCAAAATGTCTCTCCCAAAAACTCTATAAATGAGGCCTCATTCTCTACCTAAAATAAATGTTCAAGAGTTGAAAGGGATGATAAACTCTATAAAAATTTTCAGTGATCATCATTAATGACCACCATCGTCAATCGTCACTATCATCCCTAGATTTTTCTCATCTAACAAAAAACTATCCAAACTAAATATTTGCATTCCATTTAAAATACACATATATCTTAAATATTTGCATTCAACTTAAACATCATCATTTGCCCATATTGTACTTAAAAAATAAACAAACTAAAGAACCACCCAAAAAATAAATAAAACTAAGATCCACAATCACTATTACTTACTTTCCAAATAAATTGAGATAAAGACTAATGTTGATGACTACCAATAACTATGGAAATATTGTATCAGATTGACCTAATTTTAGCATTTCCCTACCAAAAGCTATGATTATTATATTGTGTACACTCACATGACCAAAAAAAAAAAAAAAAAACTATGACTATTATACCGAAAATATTTAAGAGAGATTACACTGAGCACTAATATCCCATTAGGGTTGTCTATAAATGACCAGACACGATATCAGACTCAAAAAATTCATATTCTGATTGGACTAATTATTAATCAGGTCGAGTTCAGATTTCAAAAATATAAACCTGATTAATTTTTAAATCGGATTTAGTTGACCTACAAATTCAAAATTATCCCATTTATCATTTGAGTTTCGAATCAAATTCGGGTCAAATATTTTGATTTATACGAAGGAAAAGACAAGTCCAGCTTTTCTAATCTATCATCAGAATTGATTTCTCTATATGGTATCATATCATCTATTATTATAATTATTATTTATTATTATTATTATTATTATTATTTTAATTTAAAAATGATGAGGACGCAAAACACAATTTTATTTCTGGAATGATTGATTAGATGAAAGATATAAATCTTCAACAGTTACTTTATTCGTCTATTGTTTTTATTTGCCTTTCAACATCCTACCCATCGCATCTTTCCATTGCTTTCAAAAAATTACATCAGAACTTTTTAATATAAATTATATTAAATAAATTAAAATTTTATTAATTTTATTTCAAAAGTAATATAATAAAAATTATTTATTTATAATATTTGATACTTCATCAAAAATCACTTTGATCGGGCATATATCTCAAGGCATAATTAAGTCGGAAATCTTTGAGATTAAGGTTTCATTTGGGACAACTTTATTACTGTTTCTTAAAGCAGTTTTTAATACAAAAATTTAAGAAGAAGTAAAAAAGTCGTCCCAAACGAACCCTAAAGCTTCATTTGGGACAGCTTTCTTACTGCTTCTTAAAATGACTTTTTAATACAAAAATTAAAATTTTGTACTATAAATCAAATTTAAGAAGCACTAAGAAAGTCTTCCCAAACGAAACCTAAGGCTTAGTTTGAGATGGCATTCTTACTTCTTTTTAAAACACCTTTTTAATTAGTGTAAAAATTTTATAAATTACAAAATTTTGTACTTAAAAACTGTTTTATAAATCAGTAAGAAAGCCGTCCCAAACAAAGCTTAAATTTGGGACCATCCAGACTTTGATTTCAGCAAACTTATCGTAGAACTGACCATCTCGGTGAGACGAACCCAATGATACTAAAATCAATCTAATCTGAGCCCAATGGGCCCAAATCAAGAGTTTGAATCATATTTCAAAGCTTCCGGATGAAGGTCATTATTTATAATCAACGACAAACAGTGGAATCAATTCAACTAGCCGAGGCCCGATTCGTTTTTCCCCTTTCCAGGATTTTTCAAATAAAAATTCTAATATCTATTATAACTCCTACGCTCTTATGTTTTATCTTTGTGTAAGTTGAATATTCATGCAAAATTAGGACATTAAATTCTTTATCTCTCTACCGTCATAAATGTTGCAGCATATAAAAATATTAATCTTAGAATAAATTTAGTAATTTATAAATTCGTTCTAATATACAATTTTGATTAAAATTTGTCTCTGAGGCAAAATTTTTGAAGAATAGTTCAAAAGCTTTTACGTCATTAAAGTATCTTTTTTATGATGGATTAAGGTCCACTTAAAATTGTTCCATTTGATCTTCACCCGAATAGTCTCGATCAATATTTGTTGTTATCGCATGCGTACATGTAAAAAATCCCAGCCGTTCGTTCCTTTTAGAAGGCTGGGATTGAAATTGAATTTATATATTTTAGACTTTATTTGAGACAGTTTTCTTTCTACTTATTAAAGTAATCTTTTAGTATAAAATTTTATTTTAACTAGAATTATTCGTGCTAAAAAATTGTTTTATAATGTAAAAAAGAAAGTTGTCCTAGGCTTCATTTGGGACGGCTTTCTCACTGCTTCTTAAAGCAATGTTTTAGTACAAAAATTAAAATTTTTTAACTAAAAAGTTGCTTTAAGATGCAGTAAGAAAGCCGAACCAAACCAATCCTTAGGATTCGTTTGGTACAGCATTCTTAATGCTTTCTAAATCAAAGTTTTAGTTAAAATTTTTCTTGAATTATTAATTTTTGTACTAAAAACTCATTTTAGAAAGCAATGAAAAAGTTGTCACAAACGAAGCCTTAATCAATATTATCATAATTCATTTAAAACTATTTAAATTGCTTAATGAAGGTAATATTTAAATCAGCATATTGTTTATCCCATGAGCTTAAATTGGTATTAGATATTTTGATGATCATAAATATAATTTGGTTTAAGCTAATGAATAATATGTATGTGCTAATATGTGTATTAGCATTTCATGTACAAACTAGAAAAAAAAAAAATTAAGTAATAGGAACACCCAGCAAAAATACAAGACTTAGAGTTCGTTTGAGACAGCTACAGTTTTTTGTGAAGATGGTTGTAAAGGTACTTTGGAGAAAGTAATTTTTTTAAGCTATTATAAAAAGTAGCTTCCTAGTACAAAAATTTTTGAAAGCAATAAAAAAATAATTATCAAATAGAAACTGTGGTCCCTATAGTTAAAGAAATTCAAAGTATATCACAAGTCAAGCAAGCCAACCTAGCGAGAAAGATTTCAAAACAACCCTTTCAACTTTATTAATATATATTATAATATATTTTTTTTTTATATTTCAAGTTTAGAACTTAGTAAGATAACCATAACATACGCATGATTGTGATAGGTTTCAAAATTAGCAAGTAATATAGATCATATTATACGAAGTCGATTGTATTGTATGATCTAGCTAGTTTTCATAATTATTACTTATTATCTTTTGACATTTGGAGTAATTAATGAAATATGATAATCAATTCAAGTGATGCGGTATTTATATTATAATGAATGATATGTAATTTTAGTATAATTACACACAAAATCAACTAACATAACATTCACATGATTATTTTGCATTTGGCATAACATGCATTGCTGGCATAATATATGTCTATTGATGAGCATAATAGATAGATCTATATGTTATGATCATTCCATATGATAGCTACAAGATATTTGTTATTATGACCCGTATGATATGAAATGAGTGTAATAACATGCAATGTGAATAAACTGAGGCGCTATATGATTGAGAAGACTGATGACTAATATGATTGATGAAATGACTAATGAGTGAAAAGTGATGACTGATGAGGCTGATAATTGAAAAGATTGATTGATGATATAATAAGACTGATGACCGATATGATGGATGACAGATGATAAATATAACTAATAAGATCGATGATAGATATGATAGATAAACTATTGAGACAGATGATAGATATACTTATGATAGATAGACCGAAGATAGATGTGATAGATTGATGGCAAATGATATATTAGACCAATGACAAATGATAGATATGACCAATGCAAAATGATAGATATAATCCATGCCAGATAAGATAGATGATAGATATGATAGTTGACGGACAATAGATAAGACATATGATAGATAACATAGATATATATGTGACTGATGACTGATAATACTGATGATACATGAGATATGATATACGGTGATTGATTAGATGATGATATGATAGATTTATAAGAATGATTGTTTGATTGACATGATTGATATGCGGCAAATTGATACAGTACTGATATGACCATATGATATGTGATGGGGATATATATATATATATATATATAATACTATTTATATTAACTGC
Organism: Dendrobium officinale; assembly: GCA_019514585.1. Lineage (NCBI taxonomy): Eukaryota > Viridiplantae > Streptophyta > Magnoliopsida > Asparagales > Orchidaceae > Dendrobium > Dendrobium officinale. The sequence goes on along the minus strand of CM033699.1, from coordinate 15,848,306 downwards.
TATATATTTCTATGGTTATATGATTATTATTTTTATTTATATTGGTTATTTTCTAGGTTATATGCTCCTTATATGATTTTGACATGTTTTCTGGTAAGGGTAAGAATCCTATGGATTGAGGTTAATGAGGGTTGCAGGCTTGAGTATTATTTTTGTATATGTTGATCTTTTATTCTTTTGTAGTCATGATATATTATTTTAGTGAAGGATTATTTTGGTTGTATTATGATTATTATTATATATGTTATTTTGAGACTCTAGATCAATGTGTAAATATTGAATGAATAGAGATGTAAATATGTTTTATATTGTTTATATTTTTTTAATGCAATTTGTAAGTTCTGGTTGTTGATTGAGATGATAAAAAGATGTAATTCTTCCTAATTCAAATTATGGGTCATCAGAAAGTTGTAGCAAAGCAATGTTTATTGAAAGAATGGAATTATAATCAGAGTTGTAGAATTAATTTTATATGGGGTAGTGTGTAACGTGTATTAAGTTGCATACATGTGCATATGTGACATAGATAGCTGAATATGCTTTACATATGTATTTTATTAAAGATTTATTTAATTGATCAGACAAAAGAAGACAAATCCAAAAGAAAAAGAAATGTCAATTGAATAAGATTCATAAGTAACTCTAATTAGATATGAGGGTGTATTAAAGTTTGTTAATATAATTGCACATATGATTAGTGATATATTGAAGCCGTTTAAACATATACATTCTGAATAAAAACCTCTATCATTCAGAAAAATGGGTGAAGTAGTAAGAAAAGGCTTAGTGAAATTATGAAAGCACCAATGTGAAGCACCCCACAGTGTGTTTGGTGTAGCTGGACAATATTATAGAATGACAGGACAATGCTTTAGGTGTAGTGGTTGTAGGCACAAGATGAGGAATTGTACACAACCTCGATATGGTTAAAGGTTTATTCATACTAGTATTGATACTCATCTATAATAGAGTTCAAAAATTCCTGAGAATTATCTAGTGTAATTTTTTAATCTAAATATTATTTTATTATTTTATTTTGATTGAAATGTATTGCATCACATTATATGTGACTAATTGGTTCATATGCACCTATTAGAAAGTGAATACATAATGAGATTGTTATGGTTGGATTGATGTAACTGGTAATGATATCTATTTTGAAATGTAAGGAATTATATTTTTCTAAGGGGGTACATTGTAATAACCCAAATTCCATGGTTAGGAAAATTGTTCTACGAGTGATGCGGTACCAAGGTTGGGAATGCCCCAGCATTGAGCTCTTAGGGTTTTAGATGAAAAAATGGATTTGAGTGAGCGTTTCTATGCTGGGGCTTCTCTATCACAGCATTGGATCTCAAGTGAGGATATTCTATGAGAATATGAAAGATTCTTTGGGAGCATAGTGCCACTATGAAGTTGTGTGTCGCGAAGCTATTTCAGAATATCTCAATCCATTTATTCCAACTCATTCCTCCCCCATTCCATTTACTTATCAGGGAAGGAAAGAAAGAAAAGGAGAAGAGAAGGGAGAGAGGAAAGGAGAGAGAGAACAGAGAGAAGCACTTCCTGGGCTTGTTCATTCTTTGCATCTATTAGAAAAATTATTATGATCAGTGTAAGTTATCTTTATTATACATATATTTTCAATAATTTTGAGTTTGGTATATTTATCTCTCCTAAAAGTGATAAAAATGTGATATGTCCTATTTTAGTGAACTTTTAACATGTAATGTTTGGTATATAGTATAGATCATTATTCTAAATATTTTGATTGGCTTATATTGAATTTTCATTAGATGATTTGGCTTATATGGCATTTTATGTGAAATAAGTAGGGAAATATTGAGTATAAAATGATCAGTTACTATTATACTAAATCTAAATATGAGATACATAACATGTATAGGATTACTCTACATTTGGCATAAAATATACATTTTTAGCATAATACATGCATATTTATGAGCATACTAGATATTTATATGTTATGATCATTGGATATGATATGTAAAGGATGTTTGTTATTATGATCCATATGATATGAAATGAGTGTAATAATAGGCAAAGTGAATGAACAAAGGTGATATATGATTGAGAAGACTAATGTGCAATATATGATTGATGAGTGGAAATTGATGACTGATATGATAAGATTAAGGCTGACATAATGGAGTAGATGATAAATATGACCAATAAGATCAATGACATATATTATAGATAAATCGATGAAAGATATGATAGATAAACCAATGATAAATATGATAGATATAATTGATGATAGATGATATATGTAACTGATGACATAAAAGATATATACTAAATGATATATGACATATATGATAGATGACGGAAGACAAATAAGATAGATGATAGATGTGATTGGTGATTAATGACTCATAAGGCTTATGATTGATAAGATTAATGATATATAAGATATGATATACAATGATTAATTGACTGGTGAGAGTGATTGACATAACTGATATGCAAGGACTAATACGGTATTGATATGACCATACAATATATGATGATCATATGATTTATAAGGTTGTATATGAGTTATATGCATAATATTATTTATATTGGTTACTACATGTTTGTATGATTATATAGTACTACTTCTATTTTATGCATTAACTTCAGTTATAGATATTGTTTACTTGTTGGGCTATGTACTTGTTATATGGTTTTTACATGCTTTCAAGTAAGGGTAATGATCCTATGTATTGAGGTTGATCTGGGTTACATGCATGAGTATTTTTTTCTATATATGTTGATCTTTTGTTCTTTTATAGTTATGATGTATTTTTTTAGAAATAGATTATTTTTGCTGCATCATGATTATTATATGTATATTATTTTGGGACTATGAATCAAGATATAAATATTGAATGAATAGATATGTAAATATGTTTTTCATTGTTTATATTTTTTGAATGCAAGTTCTAAGCTCTAGTTGTTGATTAAGATAATAAAAATATGTGATTCTTTCAAACTTAGATTCTAGGGCGTCATCGCGAGCAACCTTATTAAGTTAATACCCTTATAAAGTGATAAAATATTCATAATGATGACATAACCAACCAAGGTACATACTGAAAAAAAAAATACTTATCTTTAAATTTTGACCACCATGGAGCAATGTGTATCGCCCCGTCTGATCAATCCCATCAATAATCTCAACCTCTCTCAAATCAGAGGGTGAACCAACTATTTATAGCTAATGAATCAAAGTGAAGTGATCCACTACTAAATGTGGAGTAAATAAAAAGTGGCATATCTGTTATCATTCTAAAGTGGATAATACTTGCGATAACTAAATAACTGTGGGATATCCTCTATATTTGAAATAAGAAGGGCGCTCTAAACAAGCAAAGACTCTGTGTTCATGGAGATGGATCCATGCATTTATGTAATGCCATTGCAATATGAAATCTCTTAACTCGAGGGAGTTTGCTTTGGAGATGATTAGTAGAACCATTTATAACCTAACTAGCACCCCCACCCCTCTGAGAAATTTGGCTAGCCGCTAAAAGAACACCATTTCATATGAATCATATTTTAATGAGTAACACAAAGTACACAACCAAATAGCCAAAAAAAAAAACTTGCAAGCAATAAATCCTCATTAATACTTGGTATCGTGGGAGAGAGAACTGTCCAAAAAATATAAATGGTTCAACAGTTTCTCGTAATGGATAATCATCATATTGTAAACCTTGCTTAGAAGGATCAAATAATGAAACAATAGGGTGAGATAAATAATCCTTCTGAAGGAAACGATTAATCTAGACATCCAGAGGTATTGTTGTTTGGGTCCATATTGATAATTTCATGTATCAACATGTTCGACAATAGTTATCTAATAAATATGGGTAAACAGCTATTAAAATTAATCTCACATGTTGATGATCATCTGTAGAAACTTGCTTACAAAATAAGCTCTTCATCAGGGGGAAACACTCTTCAAAATGATGACCAAGGATTGGTAGCTCCAACATAGCCTATAGCTCTCACATTGTAATTTTCAACTCTTCGAGGCCAACCCAACAATTGTTTTTTCAAGAATCCCAGAATTCAATCATGCCTCACACCCATGCATGAATAAGGAATATTCTTGAAATAAAATAAGGATGCATATATTGCAGCATAAATCTCAGCTGCTTGTAATGTATCCTTATAAGCTTGTAAAATATATCTTGCCCATGTCACATATCCACGAGATGGACTACAAATTTCACCAATATTTGAGTCTTGAGGCTAATCTAATCTGCTCGACTGTAACTAGCAATGGCTTAGTAGCCTTGACTGCGACGTCGACACAATAGTATCAACGACTAGCTGCAAAGTATCGCATATCTCATAACTAAATTGATTGAAGATACTTTCTAAGAGATTATACTGTCCACACTTCAATTTAATGGTAGTGACCCATTCGATGGGATCCTCAAAAACAAGAGAATTTGGAGGACAAATTAGAAGTATAGAAGAGCAAGCAAAGAAACTTTGATAGATATTGCGCTGTCTCAGCATGTCCAAATATTGTTCAACCCTATTATTAATCTTAACAACTCTTTGAGGATCATGTTGATCTATAATAGCTCAAATGAGCTCCTCAATAGGCTCCCTATGTGACATGCCAGATGGCCTTTTCCAATTATACATTTTCTGCAAAAGCAAAAAAAAAAAAAAAAACAAAGTGAGAATATAAAGATAAGAAACTATCAGAAGTAACAAAGATATACACTTGCTAATTTAATATTTATATATTTTAAAAAAATAATAATAAAAGATTTGATAGTACAAAGCTTTTCAAAATGACATCATAGATGAAAATTTCACAAAAAAATACAAATCAACTTCCTCAAGGCAAGGTCAATTAATTTGCAACAAATATGAACCGCTCTAAGCATGCACCATATTTGTTGGGGGAGGGGATTTATTGACATTTGCATAAACTTTATGATCAATCTGAATCAGTGCTTCGACATGGCATTGATTGACCAACACAATGTCAATTGACTAACTCAACATTGTTCATAGCAAATTTCAAATCATCTTGAACATGGTTGAAATAACTCAAAAATTTGTCAGTTTACAAAACATATCCCATTGATTAGGACTACAAATGAATCGAGCATTCGATGAGCTATTCGTGGCACGGCTTGATAATTAAGATCACGTTCATGTTCATTTGATATGGTAAATGAATGAACTTGAATTCTTTTGATAAATACTCGATAGCTAAATAAATGAGATTGAACAATAAATTGTCGTTCGGTTCGCTTATGTTCATGAACAGCATCGTGTAACGCTCGTGAACAAGTTCGTTAAGAAGCTTGATAAGAGATTAACTAAAAAACTCAATTAGAACTATATTAGAGTTTTAAAATATATATATTATTAAATTTAATAATTTATTTTTACTTCCCACATCTGCCTGAAATCGTAAACAACCAGCTCTCTGAATAAATATAAGATGAATCATAGATCGTTTGTTCATGAACGAGCTCATTTGATAGCTCAAAATACTAATTAAATATATTCATGAACGGGCTCATTTGATAGCTTAAGAATACTCATTAAATATGTTTATGAACAACCTTGTTTGATAATTTAAAAAACTTTGCTATATATGTTCACAAACATGCTTGATGTAATTGTTTGTTAGAATGCTCGATAAGGCTCGTTTGGTACATCTAGAAGTAAAGTTCGTTTATAGCTCGATAAAGCTCGTTTGGTTAAAGCTCGATAATCATGAAATGAACTGAATATGAATCAAATATGAACAAAACATAAACACTCATTAATTTAAATGAACCAAACTTGAACAAAAATAGAAAAAGCTTGAATCAAATTCGAACCAACTATGAACCAGCTAATAATAAATGAACTCACACTACAAGAAAATCGTCCATTGCCAACAGTAATTTTTTACGGTTTAGATAAATTTTATCAACAAGAATAATATCATAAGAAAGATAACTCCCTCTCTAGTCTTATCAACAAGAATAATATCATAAGAAAAAAAAAAAGAGTAATAACCTCTTACAAATGTCTACTGAGAACATCCGTGACTAAAGAAAAATGATATGAGCTTAAGGCTTTCTCAAAACCAACCTTTAGATTCAAAGATTGATCTTCATAATTCAAGTTTACACTCAAAACCCTCTCTAGTCTTATCAACAAGAAGAATATCAACAACAACAAAAATTAACCAAGGTACATCCTCTTGCAAATGTCGATAGAGAACATCCATGATTAAAGAAAAAATAAGGAGATGCATTGAGGAGATCACCTTCAAGGGCATTCGGTGGCTAAAGTGAGGGAGTCGGGGGTGGGGCACCGGCGGCTTTCGGCGGCCGGAGTTCTGTTGACGAAACGGACGCACTTTGCTGAGGGTGAGGACGAGGGTGCGGCCGTGCGGGCATCTAGATGAAAATAAGTAACACGAAGAAATGAGGAAGAATGGCGGGGGCGACAAATTTTAGGGTCATTTCCGGCGATTTTCACCGCCGGAAAATTTTCACTTAAAAAGGGCAGCTAAACTGTCGGTAAAAGTGTCCACCTAAAGAAAATACCGGCCGTTGATCGCCGGTTAATAGCGGCGATCAAACCGCTAGGATTCAATGAATTTCTTTTAGTGTCAAACATGAACACGTATATACTCGGTTCGGCTCACTTTGTTTGCAGGCCTACCATCGATGCACTCTAGATGTTGAATTTACTGTAGAACAATTGATCACATACAAGACAATTGAAGTAAGGCGGACTATGAGCACAATATCTTGAACGATGTCCGATTGCAGAATAGATTTCGTCGTCACTTCCGGAACGTCAAAGTTATTTCGAAAAGACACCCATATTACTTAAGTTATTGCACCATCCAAACATATAATTTGTAAGTACATAAGGCGATGATCTAAATTTTGAGATGAGCGAAAAATTAGAAATATCGCAGAAATAAAAAATAATAATAAATAATAAAAATCAATATATAAATAATTTATTTAAAATATATTATATAATTAGTACAATTTTAATAATATTACTATTATAACAAAAAATATAATTGTAATATAAACTTTTTTAAAAAATAATAATAGTAATAAAATGTTAAACCCCTAAATTAATATTTACTTTTACCCTTCTGGTTTAAATAGAAGCTTGAATAATCATATTTTTACTATATCAATTTACTTTTTATTTTGTTTTCGGAACCTTGATGTGAATGTAATAATTATAAAGATATATGAGGATATCAGAAAATATGATAGATAATTAATAATTGATATACTGAAGTTTAAGTAAACTGATAGAATAAAAATATAATTATTCAACTTTTTATACTACAGGAAAACAGCTAATTTCCGGCAGAATTTTCGACGGAAATAAATTCGATGGTAATTCCGGCGGATTTCCGACGGAAAATTTTTGATTGAGTTCCGTCGTATTTTTCAATTGCCTTTCCGACGTATTTCATTTCGACGAAATTTCCGGCGGATTTCTAACGAAATTAAATCTGCTTTAAAAAAGTTGTAATAAATTTTTATAATTATTTATTCTGTTAATTTAGTAATTTATGATCAAATTAAATTATTTATGTTATAATATAATATTATTTTTAAAATTACGTTATAATATAATAATATAAATTTATTTAAAAAAAATAAAATTATATTATTATATTAAAACGTAATAATATAAATTTATAAATTATGTTGTAATTAATTAGATATTATTATAATTATGTTGTAATTATTATAATTAATTATTTTTAATATAGATATTATTTTGGTTTTAGATTAATTTGTATTACGTTATGCTTTAAATATAAAACAAGTAAACTTAAATCCAGTTTTTCTTCTCTGGCATGATGGTTGGGGCGGAAGTTTCAACAAGTGGCGGGGGTTCGAACCCCGCCGCAGGCACGCGCTGGCTTGGGGTGGGATGGGCAGTTCGGCTTAGCTGTGGGCGGGCTGAGGGTACTTGGGCTGGATCGGTTGCACTGTTCCGGTTAGATAGGAGGGGGAGGAGGTAGGGGTCGGGCTGTTAAGATTGAACTGTTTTTTTTTTTTTTTTTTTTTTTTTTTTTTGTTGTGAATTTCCGGCACAAACATAATCCGTTGGAAAATTTTTTTTCGACGAATTTTTCGCCAGAATTCCGCCGGAAATGTTTCCGTCGAATTATTTAACGCTGGAAGGGCTTTTCCGACACGCGTCTTACCGTCGCAATAATTTCCGTCGAAACTGCTCATTTTCGACGGATTTTAGCCATTTTTCCGACGAAATTGAACACCGGAAAATGACGTTTTTCCTGTAGTGTTATTTAAATCAGAATGATAAAATTAAATTAATTTAGTGGTTTTGCATTTTATTACTATTATTATTTCTTAAATAAATTTTATAGGACAATTATCTTTATTTTGATAATTGTAATATTATTAAAATTATACTAGTTATATAATATATTTTAAATAAATTATTCATATGTTGATATTAATTTTTTTATTTTATTTTTTCTTAAATTCTAATTTTTTGCTCGTCTCAATTTTTATATTGCCATCTTCTGTACTTCCAAATTATATTTTTTTAAATCATGTGATAACCCAAGCAATATGAGTTTCTTTTCCAGGTAACTTCGATGTTACAGATGTGACGGCGAAGTCTGTTTTGCAATCCAACATCTTTCAGGTGTCTTAAAGCAATATAATATCGTAATCCTTCATCGTTCAATCATCTTGCATGTGATCAATTCTTCTTTAGTGAATTCAACATCCGGAGTAAATTAAAGATATATGTTTTCTAAAAGAACAATTTCTATTTAAATCACTTCCAAAATAATTTAAATTTTGCAATGAACGATGTTGAGTTAGTCGAGTAACATTGTGTTGGTTGATCAATATCATGTTGACGCACTCATTCGGATTCACCATCAACACAGTATGTGGGTTGTAGAAACAGAAAGAGGAGAAGATTTTGAAGAAAATTTCTTGTTCCTTCATTAATTAGCAAACTCTAGAGATAGGGCCTTCTTATATATAAGAAAGTGCACTATTGGTTAGTTTCCTCCCTTCTCTACCTTATGGTCCACATGTTGAGGTTGTGGCTACTTTGAGAGCTTTTTTTTAGCTATTTTGAGAGCATTTGCTTTGCACTTCCATGCAATCTTGGATCTCAAAAAGCTCTTGCAAATCTAATTTGATTAGTATTGTTGCGTCCTGAAATATTCGCGGCAGTAAAGAAATATATGGTTTAACGTCTTAGCATTGTACGAAGATCCAGCACACAAACAGATAAGAGAGGGGGGTGAAACATTCATAAGAGACACCAGAGTTTTTTACGTGGAAAACCCCTGAAAGGAGGAAAACCCACGGGGTCAGGCCCAGTTTGAATGAATCCACTAGTATTTGTAGTCGATTACAAATGAGGCCCTTCCTTGGGAGAAGGCCTTGGATTGATGTAGCAAATATACATCATATAGATTGCATTACATGGTAGGAGTGACATATACATGTTCGTTTGGTAGGAAGGACCGTAGTCGGTAGGAGACCGGGGTCAGAAAGACTATTGTTTGTTAATGGAGGTCGGAATGACCATAGTAGGCGACGGAGGTTGGGAAGACCGTAGTCGGTAGGAGACTGGGGTCTGAAAGTCAGTCTTTAAGCATGGATGTGAAAGGAGTCTTCAGTCGGGAGGACGTAGGACTAAACGTCGGGCCTTAAGCAGGACGTCGGGTCTTCAGCAGGCAGGACGTAGGGACGTCGGGAACGTCGGGCCTTCAGCAGGAGGACGTCGGGCCTTAAGCAGGACGTCGGGTCTTCAGCAGGACGTAGGGACTGAACGTCAGGCCTTAAGCAGGACGTCGGGTCTTCAGCAGAACGTCGGGCCTGAATGTCGGACCTTCAGTAGAACGTCGGGCCTGAACGTCAGGCCTGAACAGCGGGCCTAAACGTCGGGCCTTGAGATGGTGGTGCGGAGAAACTGCGGCGGTGGTCCGGCGAGGCTCCGGCGGTGGTCCGGTGAGGCTTCAGCGGTGGTCCGGCGAGGCTTCGGCGGTGGTCCGGCGAGGTTCCGGCGGTGGTCGAGGAGGAGCTTCTTCCTTCTCTTCTCCTCTTCTCTTCTTGCTTGGATTCCCTCTTGTGAAGAATGATGGCTCTATTTATAGATTTTCTGGAGTGGCATAGCCCGTAAATAGGCGTGAGATCAAGGGCAAACAATGAGTGGTTTGAATGAACGGCCGATATTCGAATCCTTTGATCAAGCACCGTTCGTTGGACATTTGAAGGCTTTAATGATGTCGGAATTTAATGATCTTTGGGCTCGTTGGATTCGTCTCGTCGAGCCGTTCGATTCGAGTATAAGCTCGTCAAAATCGGAGACCGTTTGGTAACTCAAATTGCGGTTTGAACCTTCCAACAGCGCTTTGAGCCCTAGATTCGGACTCATTTGGGCTCGGATTGGGTCGAATTTGGTGTCGTTGGGTTCGTATTTCCGAGACGCTCAGTTTGACTATAAGCTCGCTGAAATCGGAGTTCGGGAGCTTTCAAATTTAATTTTTGAAGTTTCCAACTAGCTTTTGCCTCAAGATTCGTGCCCGATCAAGATAATTTTTTGACGATGTATCAGTTGCCCCCCTATTTTTGGACGTCGAAGTTTCAGAAGTCCGAAAATATACACCACAGTCTTTGAGAAATTTTTATACGATTTTGAAGTAGTACTAAAATACTTGATAATTGAGAATTGACACAATCTGATCTTAACATAAGTAATCCATTGGTGTTGCTAACGAAACCATTGAGAAGTAACGCCTCCTTAAACAAGCTGAGTAGTTCAAAATGAGCCGGAGCAGTGGTTTTGAAAGTGGTGATCTCTTTACAAGCTATAATCTAATTAACTCAAATCATTACAATCTCTCCCTTCCTCCTTGGAAAGCTCATATTCATTTCAAGAATTACTGAACCGTCCACCTTTTGAAACTTGAAAGTCTATCACGCGGCTAGCCTAGAAAGACGCGGCCGCTGCTCATTTTTTTTTTTTTTAATTTATTATGTATATATTTTTTTAAATCGCCATTCAGGCGGTTAATAAAACTGCATAATAAATTTTTTTGTACGTGGGGCCACCATCACATTTTTTTTTTTATAATAGAGCCGCATAACGTTGCTCTTAACCGCCCCTTAGAAGGCGGTTTAAAAAACCGTAATTTTTTTTTTAATTGTCCCAACCTTCTTTTGCTATAAATACCCCCTAGGGGATATGAAATCTTTGCACCTCTTCTCCTCCTCTCTTCTCTAATTAGAGGCCTTTCTCTGCCCTTAGACAATTGGTATCAATTGTCCAACAGCAGGGCCCCTCTTTACGAGAAAGAGTTTTCTTTATTTCCCTTCGGCGCTCTTGCTATACGGGAGGCTTGATAAATGAGCGAGGGCAGATGATCTGGCATCGGGTAGAAATCCCGCGTCGGGTAGAAGACCGACAAAAGTCCATCGACGGTCAGAAGTCCGACGACGGGTAGAAGTGACGTCCTCGGGCAGAAAATCGATGAAAGTCCATCGATGGACAGAAGTCTGACGACGGGTATAAGTCCGACGTCGGGTAGAATTCTGATGAAAGTCCATCGACGGGCAGTAGTTCGACGATGAGTAGTAGTTCGACGACAGGCAGAAGTCTGACGTCAGGTAGAAGTATGGTCTTGGGCAGAAGACTGATGAAAGTTCGTCGACGAGCAGAAGTCCGACGACGAGTAGGAGTCCGCTGACGAGCAGAAGTCCGACAACAGGGAGAAGTTCGACGTCGGGTAGAAGACCGACGAAAGTTCGTCGACGAGCAGAAGTCCGACGACGAGTAGAAGTCTGCTGACGAGCAGAAGTCCGACGATAAGGAGAAGTCAGACGTCGGGTAGAAGTTTGGCCTTGGGCAGAAGACCGATGAAAGTTCTTCGACGAGCAGAAGTCCGACGACGAGTAGAAGTCTACTGACGAGCAGAAGTCCGACGACAAGGAGAAGTCCGACGTCGGGTAGAAGTACGGCCTTGGATAGAAGACCGATGAAAGTTCATCGACGAGCAGAAGTCCGACGACGAGTAGGAGTCCGCTGACGAGCAGAAGTCCGACGATAAGGAGAAGTCCGACGTCGGGTAGAAGTACGGCCTTGGACAGAAGACCGATGAAAGTTTGTCGACGAGCAGAAGTCCGACGACGAGTAGGAGTCCGCTGACGAGCAGAAGTCCGACGATAAGGAGAAGTCAGACGTCGGGTAGAAGTTTGGCCTTGGGCAGAAGACCGATGAAAGTTTGTCGACGAGCAGAAGTCTGACGACAAGTAGAAGTCTGCTGACGAGCAGAAGTCCGACGACAAGGAGAAGTCCGACGTCGTGTAGAAGTACGGCCTTGGGTAGAAGACCGATGAAAGTTCGTCAACGACCAGAAGTCCGACGACGAGTAGGAGTCCGCTGACGAGCAGAAGTCCGACGATAAGGAGAAGTCAGACGTCGGGTAAAAGTTTGGCCTTGGGCAGAAGACCGATGAAAGTTCGTCGACGAGCAGAAGTTCGACGACGAGTAGAAGTCTGCTGACGAGCAGAAGTCCGACGACAAGGAGAAGTCCGACGCCGTGTAGAAGTACGGCCTCGGGCAGAAGACCGATGAAAGTTCGTCGACGGGCATAAGTCCGACGACGAGTAGAAGTCCGCCGATAGGGAGAACTCTGGCGTTGGGTATTAGTCCGTCGAAAGTCCAAGGATGTATAATCTAGCCGAGGTTGTTTGTCAGAGCCTTTGCTCGATGATGTTAACCGATATTGGATCCGCCAATGATATAAGACATATCTGAGGTTGTATGTCGGAGACTTTGCTCGATGACGTTAACCTGTGTGGAAGAGGTCGGGAGAATCCACCAAGGATATAGGACCTTTCCGAGGTTGTATGTCGGAGCCTTTGCTCGACGACGTTAACCTGTGTGGAAGAGGCCGGGAGAATCCACCAAGGATGTAAGACCTTTCCGAGGTTGTATGTCGGATTCCTGATCGACGACGTTAACCTGTGTGGAAGAGGTCTGGAGAATCCACCAAGGATGTAAGACCTTTCCGAGGTTGTATGCCGAAGCCCTGTTCTACGATATTAACCTGTGTGGAAGAGGTCGGGAGAATCCACCAAGGATGTGAGACCTTTCCGAGGTTGTATGTCAGATCCCTGATCGACGACGTTAACATGTGTGGAAGAGGTCGGGCGAATCCACCAAGGATGTAAGACCTTTCCGAGGTTGTATGCCGGAGCCCTGCTCGACGACGTTAACCTGTGTGGAAGAGGTTGAGAGAATCCACCAAGGATGTAAGACCTTTCCGAGGTTGTATGTCGGATCCTTGATCGACGACGTTAACCTGTGTGGAAGAGGTCGGAAGAATCCACCAAGGATGTGAGACCTATCCGAGGTTGTATGTCGGAGCATTTGCTCGACGACGTTAACCTGTGTGGAAGAGGTCGGGAGAATCCACCAAGGATGTGAGACCTTTCCGAGGTTGTATGTCGGATCCCTGATCGACGACGTTAACCTGTGTGGAAGAGGTCGGGAGAATCCACCAAGGATGTGAGACCTATCCGAGGTTGTATGTCGGAGCCTTTGCTCGACGATGTTAACCTGTGTGGAAGAGGTCGGGAGAATCCACCAAGGATGTGAGACCTTTCCGAGGTTGTATGTCGGATCCCTGATCGACGACGTTAACCTGTGTGGAAGAGGTCGGGAGAATCCACCAAGGATGTAAGACCTTTCCGAGGTTGTATGCCGGAGCCCTGCTCGACGACGTTAACCTGTGTGGAAGAGGTCGAGAGAATCCACCAAGGATGTAAGACCTTTCCGAGGTTGTATGTCGGATCCCTGATCGACGACGTTAACCTGTGTGGAAGAGGTCGGAAGAATCCACCAAGGATGTGAGACCTATCCGAGGTTGTATGTCGGAGCCTTTGCTCGACGACATTAACCTGTGTGGAAGACGTCGGGAGAATCCACCAAGGATGTGAGACCTATCCGAGGTTGTATGTCGGAGCCTTTGCTCGACGACGTTAACCTGTGTGGAAGAGGTCAAATCAGATCCCCCTGGGATCGATTTTGCCTTGATTGGGAGGGGGTGAATGCCGCGTGTATCCCGAATCAAAGTTGAAGACGGGTCTACCTTTAGATCGTTACTGCCTTTTTGAAGTAGAGATTAATACCTTGCCTAAAGAGTATGAGTCCTACAGGGGACTGTATGAAACTTATAAGTGATAGAAAGTATCCTTGCATTTGCTTGGATTTTTCTGAATTATCATCTTAATTTTGGAAGTATTGGAGGGTCTTTTTGACCATAGTCGGAGTCAAGGTTGCCCCCCAGTCTGAATATAATTCTTATGAAATTGGTGAAGTAACAGCTGATGTCAGTAAGTAGACATGAACTTCTTTATGAGGTTGGAGCAAAAATTTGCCCCCCAGTCAGGAATCACTTTCCCACAGACGGCGCCAAACTGTTGCGTCCTGAAATATTCGTGGCGGTAAAGAAATATATGGTTTAACGTCTTAGCATTGTACGAAGATCCAGCACACAAACAGATAAGAGAGGGGGGTGAAACATTCATAAGAGACACCAGAGTTTTTTACGTGGAAAACCCCTGAAAGGAGGAAAACCCACGGGGTCAGGCCCAGTTTGAATGAATCCACTAGTATTTGTAGTCGATTACAAATGAGGCCCTTCCTTGGGAGAAGGCCTTGGATTGATGTAGCAAATATACATCATATAGATTGCATTACATGGTAGGAGTGACATATACATGTTCGTTTGGTAGGAAGGACCGTAGTCGGTAGGAGACCGGGGTCAGAAAGACTATTGTTTGTTAATGGAGGTCGGAATGACCATAGTAGGCGACGGAGGTTGGGAAGACCGTAGTCGGTAGGAGACTGGGGTCTGAAAGTCAGTCTTTAAGCAGGATGTCGAGTCTTCAGCAGGACGTAGGGACTAAACGTCGGGCCTTAAGCAGGACGTCGGGTCTTCAGCAGGACGTAGGGACTGAACGTCGGGCCTTAAGCAGGACGTCGGGTCTTCAGCAGGACGTAGGGACTGAACGTCAGGCCTTAAGCAGGACGTCGGGTCTTCAGCAGAACGTCGGGCCTGAATGTCGGACCTTCAGTAGAACGTCGGGCCTGAACGTCAGGCCTGAACAGCGGGCCTAAACGTCGGGCCTTGAGATGGTGGTGCGGAGAAACTGCGGCGGTGGTCCGGCGAGGCTCCGGCGGTGGTCCGGTGAGGCTTCAGCGGTGGTCCGGCGAGGCTTCGGCGGTGGTCCGGCGAGGTTCCGGTGGTGGTCGAGGAGGAGCTTCTTCCTTCTCTTCTCCTCTTCTCTTCTTGCTTGGATTCCCTCTTGTGAAGAATGATGGCTCTATTTATAGATTTTCTGGAGTGGCATAGCCCGTAAATAGGCGTGAGATCAAGGGCAAACAATGAGTGGTTTGAATGGACGGCCGATATCGAATCCTTTGATCAAGCACCGTTCGTTGGACATTTGAAGGCTTTAATGATGTCGGAATTCAATGATCTTAGGCTCGTTGGATTCGTCTCGTCGAGCCGTTCGATTCGAGTATAAGCTCGTCAAAATCGGAGACCGTTTGGTAACTCAAATTGCGGTTTGAACCTTCCAACAGCGCTTTGAGCCCTAGATTCGGACTCATTTGGGCTCGGATTGGGTCGAATTTGGTGTCGTTGGGTTCGTATTTCCGAGACGCTCAGTTTGACTATAAGCTCGCTGAAATCGGAGTTCGGGAGCTTTCAAATTTAATTTTTGAAGTTTCCAACTAGCTTTTGCCTCAAGATTCGTGCCCGATCAAGATAATTTTTTGACGATGTATCAAGTATATAGGCTAGAGTAAGGATTTTCTCCCTTTTAGAATAAGGTTTTGTTTGGGACGGCTTTCTTATTGTTTCTTAAAGCAGCTTTCTAGTACAAAAATTCAGAAAAATGCTTTAAGAAGCAGTAAGAATGTCATCACAAACGAAGCCTAAGAGAGGGCCGGGTATATGATTTCTTCTCCGATGCATGTGAAAGAGAAAGGCTTCTCCACCTTACAGTAATTAAAAGAGACAGTAGTAGAAATCTCAAGATGGGGGTCTTGAGGCGTGAGCATAAGCGTTGGTGCTAAACCATAATAGAATTAATTTACGTCCCTTTTACTCTTTTACTTTTCTACGTACACTGCAATTTTTATTTTTACTTGCTCTTACCACCTTTTGATATGGTTGGAAAATTTTGTGACATTAACTTTATCATATGTTAGAAGATGATGTGAACAGAAGTTCAAGATTCAGATAATTACTGAAGTATATCATATGATAACTATTTGAGAAAAGCAAAGAAAAACATCAACCACTTGTGTCTTTGTCATAAATGGATATTCCATGTTCAAATCATTCACTAATTTTTGAAAACCCAAAATAAAAAGATTTAGGCTTCGTTTGGGACTACTTTCTTGTTATTTTTTAAAGCAACTTTTTAATATAAAATTAAATAATTTTATACTAAAAAGTTGCTTCAATAAGCAATAAAAAAACTGTCCCAAACGAAGTCTTAGGCTTCATTTGTGATAACTCTCTTACTACTTTTTAAAGCAGATTTTAATATTAAAAAATTTAGTTCAAAAATTTTTGCACTAAAAAGGTTTTTTTAAGAAAGTTGTCTCAAATAAAACCTTAATTTTGCTTGCTTTTTTTAAAAAATAAAAAATATGCTTGATTTATCAATTTTAATTGTATTTTAAAATCGCACACCAATTCAACCATCCTCTCTCCTATTGAGTCTATCATATATTTCATATATCTATCTATTTATTAGTCATTTTTATCGTGTGTGTGTATAATATATATATATATATATATATATATATATATATATATATATATATATATATATATATATATATATATATATATATATATATATATATATATATATATATATATATATATCTATTCAATGGCATAAATTCTTTTTAAAGTGAACAAAAAAGAGATAAAAATAGATTAAAAAATAAAATAAATCAATAAATAATAACTTAAATCATTATTAAATAAACATTTTATAAAATTCTTAAAAAACTACGAGTATATAAGTGAACAAACAAGCCAATATTATAACTCATTCATTTATAATACAAGATTTTTAAATTTTGCTCAACCTTATTCAATTATATAATTAAACAAATCTTTTCAAAACAAATATGAAATTATTCATATAAGACTCATTTATACCATAAGATTTTAAAATTTTATGCAAAAATTTTGAATTATGTAAATAAGCAAGTTTGATAATAACAAACATAGAATTATTTATCGAATGCACTAATTCAATGAGAACCATCTATGCTCATTTATATGATAAATTTTTTAAATTTTATTTGAGCTTGTTTAATTATAAATATAATGAGCAAAAACAAACCTTACACAAACAAAAATCAAACTATTCATTTAATGCTCTAATTCACTTACAACCTCAATAAAAATAAGCCATAAATGATTAGATTCAATACTATTAAACCCAAAAATAATCTCACGAGAGAAGCTCAAACAAGAGAGAGAGAGATCTTTCTATTAAATCCTGCATATTTACTCTTAGGCTTTATTTGGAACACCTTTTTATCATTATTTTTAAAAAAATTATACTAAGCAAGCTTGTGGCTTCATTTAGAATAATTTTTTTATTATTTTTTAAAGTAATTTTTCAACAAAAATTTCTTGAACTAAAAAGTTTTGTACTAAAAAATTATTTTAAGAAGAGTAAAAAGGCCGTCCCAACTTCATTTAGGATAATTTTTTTATTATTTTCTGAAGCAACTTTTTAGTGCAAAAATTTTTAAATTAAAAAATTTTCTACTAAAATTTTGATTTAGAAAACAGTAAGGAAGCTATCCCAAGCGAAACCTTAAGCTTTATTTGGGACGGCTTTATTACTGTTTTTATTTTTTTTACTAAAAATTTACTTTAAGAATTATAAGAAGCTGTCACAAAGGAAGCCTTAATTTCTCCTCAATTCAATTTCTTCACCATTTCCATTTCCTTTATCTCAATTTCTTCAACCCAAACAAAGCCTAAATTCTCCAATTTTTTCCCTTGTAACTCAAGAACTCATAAAAGCTAAAAAAAAAAGGAAAAAAATACAGCCAGATTCATATTTCACCAAAAAAAACACCCATCTTCTGTACAATCATACAGAAATTACCAATAAAAAAAAATTTTACAGAAATCTGCCTATCAGATCCACCTAGCGGCAACTCCGCCGCGGCAGATCGGACAAACCTTAGATCTCTCCAGCCACCGATCAACACAAATCCGATGAAACAAATGCTTACAACCCGGAAGAACCCTACACCAATCCCCTTCCCTAAACCCTTCCAAGCACACCACGCAGTCGTCGGAGACTAACTCGGCGGATCTGAAACAGGGGAGGCAGCGAATCTCTTCTCTCGAAAGGCCGCGCCTTTCGATGTCTGGTTGTTGGAAGAAGCGGCGGCGGCGACGGTGGCGGAGGAATTTGCCGGCTATGCATAGGAGGATGAGTATGAAGACGGCGATGCCGGCGAAGAGGAAGAAGAAGGAGAGGACTATGTGCATCACGATGAACCTGAGGACGATGGAGAGGAGGCGGGCGCCGCCTTTGGGTTTCGCCGCCGGCGCATGGACGGCCGTCGTGGGGTGGCGGCGGTTGTCGAGAGACATGGAGTCGTTCAAGTCTTCTTCATTGGGCATGGTGCGGGAAGAGAGAGAGAGAAAGGAAGAAGTGAAGGGGTCAAAGGTGGGATTTTTGGGTTTGTTGTTTGGAATATAAGGGGAGTTGCAATGAAAGGTGGCACCCATTGTTTTAGCTTGGGCAGAAAAATAGGTCGGGAAGAATCTAAATTTAGCCAGTTTTTTTTTATTTTTTTTTTCTTTGTTCAATTGGAGTATAATTGGGCAAAAGCCCAAAATATTTTTACTAAATTTTTTTGGGAAATTTTTTACTATATAAGTCTTATAATAAACTCTCTTGTTAATTATTTTTGGAAAAAAATACTCAAAATGTGATTGTATATTGAAGTATGTCATGAATAAATATTGAGAGAATTAGAATGAGGTTTGACCAAGTTTCAATTTAGATTCTATCTAATATTATTCACGTCTTGTTTGAATCTAAGTTTAATTTGATCGAACATGATCAATTTTATTTGAACCTTTCTTCACACGTGCTAGTCTGCGATACGTTACTTAGCTAGCCAATTGCGCACCACGAAATATTGAAGGTCGTTGATATGTTAACACTCCTCTTCTTCTCACATGTTATTGGTCTTGTTAGGCCCCTTGACCCCACGACCGATCTTGAAAGAGGCTGCTGCCCCTTTGAACCACCAAAAATTACTTATGAGTTATATCCGCCCCCTATTCATACTTATCTCAAAATCTAATCCGATAATGCCTGATCCAAAGAGCTTTGTTGACCCAAGTTCAATTTTGATTTGAATTATATGTTAATTAGAACCTTTTCAAATCAATTTCTATTGAAGCAAGCTTCAATAAGCAATTAATAAATACAATAGAGATTATTTCATCTGAATACTTTCTCGAATATAAATTATGAGTATATTTTAGTAATTACATATAAAGTCAAATTTCTCTTTTTCAGGATATTATTTAAAATCACAGATGTATTTTAAAATAAATAAACTACAGTATTAATCAATTAAGAATTATATTAAATAATTAAATTTATTATTCCCAAGAAAATTTGTCAGAATACCATCACTTTTTTTTTAATTTTTTATTTCGATTACATCTCCTTAGATTATAATAAAAAACAACAATATATTATTTTCTAACAAAAATTAAACTTTGATATTTAACTATTTTAAGAAAATCTTTTATTTATATAATTTTGGTAATATTTAAAGGCTATCAAAACTGCCAAAACAATCAAAACGTCGAAATCCCATAATAAGTTCAAAATCTCAATCAAAATAGTTTTGTATTTTTTATTTACAATTTAATTAAAAACTCTACCAAACAATATAATATTTATGTTTTTTAAAAATTAGTTGATCAAATATTTAATTTTTTAATTAAAAAAATTTAAAGAAAGCTAAGCAACGGAATCTGAATAATTTGATATTTTCTTTAAAAAAAATAATTCTTTATAAATTCTAAAAAAATAAATGATTCAATTATTGTCAAACAAATATAAATTTAATTAATCATATTTATAATTTGATTAAATCTATAAAATTAAAACATTTAATAGAACTCCACCCATACTTAAATTAGAGTAGGATTGTTTGGTTTGAAGTTAAAAAAAAAAATATCAAAGTAAATTTTTGAAATTTTTGAAATTTACAATTTAGTTCTATTTTTGTGCATATGAAAATTGTTAAATTTGATTTATTTCTAAATACACTGTAAATTTTTTTCATTACTAAATTTCCACCGTTGTCACTCGCAACACATGTCCATCATCACAAGCCACTTGATTCTGCATTTATTCAATATATATATATATATATATATATATATATATATATATATATATATATATAATTTTTATGTAGTATTTTATTTTATTCAGTATTTTACTAATGTGAAACGTGTATATACGTGAAAAGGTTGGAGTAGCTCCAATGGCTGATAAGCTTCGAGAGAGTCGTCTTAAATGGTTTGGTAACTTAAAATATAAGTCGTCTGATAACCCTTTTTGGAGCACAGATGTATTAGATCCGACATACATTAAAAAAATGTAGAGATAGATAGAAAAAGACTTGGAAAGTAATAAAAATAACATTTTTATTAAGTTTCTATGAGAATTTGACTCTTAACATAACACAAGAGAAATAGAATTCATGAAGCAGATCTCAAGTAGTGGAGAATTATTCTGTATGGAGTCCGGACGTACCTCTATGTCTAAACTCCAATTAAATGAAAACACGTGATTTTTTTTTTCACTCGTACACATAGTGTGTATAACTTGTATACATGATGTTTATAATTTCCTCTTATACACATCCTATGTACAAGTAAAAAAAATTCGCATGTCATCATTTAATTGGAGTACAGAGCTACATCTGAACTCTTGCATAGAATGAATTCTCCGTAAAGGATTATTATTTTTTTTACTTTTAACAAATCAAACAGCCCCTACAATATAAAAGAAAACCCAAATCTTAAATAAGTTTAAATAACTAAAATAAGTAAGAAAACGGACATGACCAAATTCGTTTACACTAACGTGTTCCAACACAACTCTCTTTGGCCTATTGGTTGAGAGCTTAGGCTTCCAACTAAGAGGTTCAGGGTTCGAGTCTATGTGTATGCGTAGTGTGTGTGAGTTTGCCTTATATGACCTAAATGTCCCAAAAAAAACTAACGTGTTACAGCGGAAGAGTACATCATATCAGCATCGGGGAGGGCTCCATCTCCCTACGAATCAATATATGCGAACACCCGCATATACTTCTAATTAGCGCTCCTGAACACGGTTTTGGGTTTACTGCGGGCTGGGTCACTTTTAGTGTGGAGCTATCTATAATATAAAAATATCATTATTTTTGGAATCTTTTAATGGACCAAATTTGAATGTCACCATACCGAGGTTCTATCCTTCGGTGGGAATCAGCAACAATGAATGTAAAATTTATGCGGTGGGATAGATTAAAATTAGTTTAAAAAAATAAATAAATAATTAAATAAAATTGGTAAAGTTAAGGGTGGTTCATGTTAATATAAAATTTATTGAAGGAGATCCTATGGGAACTTCTAAAAATGAGTTATAAGAGGGCATGAAAGTAAAGATTTCGCCTTTTTAATTTCGATTTTTCGAAAATGTTTTTTGAGAGTATGGAGATTTCATTAAAATGATTTTTGAGTTAGTCGAATAGGGCAAGTGAGTAAAGATGTTTTTTGTTAAATTTGATAAGTTTTTAAAGCAAGCATAATAAGGAATAAGAGTATAAAATGCCTCTAATAATCTTGAGGTATGAAAGAGAAAATCTGAAAAATTTAGGGTTTT
Organism: Dendrobium officinale; assembly: GCA_019514585.1. Classification (NCBI taxonomy): domain Eukaryota; kingdom Viridiplantae; phylum Streptophyta; class Magnoliopsida; order Asparagales; family Orchidaceae; genus Dendrobium; species Dendrobium officinale. The sequence continues at coordinate 15,826,266 of CM033699.1, read as the reverse complement.
TAGGGTAATTGAGTTGACAAGGATTCTACTTAATTTAAAAATATTTTAAGTGCAGCTCGAAGGTAAGTTTTGTGAGAGCATTAAAGTAGATATGGTATTTTTCAATTCAAATGTTCTGAGTGAGGCCCCCAACAAGTAAGCTCTATATGATACCTAGTGTTAAATGTAGTCCTTACAAGAGTACTCAGTCTAGTCCTTACAAGAGTACTCAAGTGGCTTTCAAGAGCAAGTTTTTAAGAGGCTAGGAAAGTAGATACAATATTTTCATAATTAAAAAAAAAAACCCAAAACTTTCGAAATTGATTCTTAAGAGGGAATGAAAGCAATTAATGTATCTTTTAATTTGAAAGTCCTTATTGAAGCTCCTAAAGAGTGAGATGCATAAGGTATCTAGTATTAGTTATGAATTTCATTAAAATTACCTTAGAGCGATTATCATGGATGAGCCCGTTAAGGCATGCAAATAGATAAGGTTTTTGTTTAATCTAAAGATTCTTTATGATAAACTCTTGAGAACAAGTCTTAGGAGGCATGCAGGAATATGATCTTTTCTAATCTAAAATTCCTAATAGAGCCTCCCAAACAGGGTTTTCTATAGGTCATCTAGCATTGGAGAAAGTCCTTGCTAAAAATATCCAAGAAAGACTATCAAGAGCAAACTTTAAGAGGTTGGGCAAGAATATATGATCTTTTACTAGTCCAGAAGTATCTTAGAGGGACTAATAAAACTAAGCCTTTGGGGACTTGAAGTAGATAGGGCGTCTTTTAATTTGAAATTCAATAGAGAAACTCCTAAAGAGTGAGCCCTAAAGGACATCTATTGTCAAATATGGTATTTATTAGAATTCACCTTGGGAGACTATCAAGGGTAAGCCCAAAATGGCATGTGGATAATAACATCTTTGTCTAATCTAAAAAGTCCCCAAGATCAACTCCAAAGATAGAGCATTATGAAAATATGAAAGTAGGCATGGTCTTTTTTAATTTAATCTAAAGTCATTAGAGAGACTCCTAAAGAGTAGGCCCCTAAATGATGTATAGTGTTGTATCTTAAAGTTCATAAAAAAGCTCTTAATAAGGCTTCCTAAAGAGTATTAGTGATGGCTAAGATCCCAACTAAAGGTCTCCAAAAAGAAACTCCTAAAAGTATTTTTAAGATATAAAGTGAGAAGACATGGTCTCTGCTTCTGCTAAAAAGTCTTCAAGATCAATTCATACAATTAAGTATAAGGAGAGTATAACAATAAATAATCTCACTTTTAATAAAAAAAAAAATTAAGAATGACTCATAACAGTGAGTACCAAAAGTAGATACGGTCTCTTTAAATCCAACATTCATAGAATGGCTACAAAAGAGTGAGCTTAGAGGTCATTCAATATTACATAAGGTCTTTTAGGGTTTGTTGTCGCATGCACCATAGGGCATTGAAGAAAAAAGGAATAAAGCAACTAACCAACTATCGAGTGCATGTTCAAATTTATTTATATTACCTGGGGTAACATCCATCCATCGAGCCAGCATAGGAATCTAACTCTGACATAGTAGACTTTAAACATTTCTAAGTAGGAATAAATGAAAGAAACTTTGACTTTCTTAGGATTAATGTCAATTACAAAGGTAAGTGGTATGTTTAATTTCTCACAAGAGCTCCGAAAAAATTTCTTCTTCAACTTCAATTTTTAAGGTCTAGTGACAACTCTCACGTCGATAAAGTATTCCCCCATTAATTAATAAACTCACTAAATATTGCCATTTAAATTTCAAAGAATTTTCATTGCTCCACAGTTTGGATAATAATGAATACATGTTTGAAGGTACCGATTATTTACACCAAGTAACTCTACAATTATATCATTGCATGATTTTTGGACTTTAAAGAAACTTCAATTAAATAATTTAAAAAAAAAAAAATAAAAAGAAATTAAATAATTCAATGATCAAGATATTCATAAAATGCTAGGGGAGATACAAAGAAACTCAAGAACATTTCTTTAGTCCCAAAGAGTCTTTAGAGTCATTAGGTTTGTAATTGTAAATACTATGACACAAACTCAAACTTCCACTAATGAAATATCTAAGCTTAAAATAAATTTAGAAAAATTTTAATAATTATAAATCTTACAAATTAAAAAAAAATTATTCATTCATATGATTTAAAATATGTCATAAAATTTTGACAAAATTCAAAGTCATTTTAATAATTTTTTTATTAATTGGTTATATAATCTATAATTATTTTTTTTATTATAAAAAAAATTAGTTTTTAAGTTTAATCTCATCAAATTTATTTCATTTCTTATATATATATATATATATATATATATATATATATATATATATATATATATATATATATATATATATATATATATATATATATATTATTGACTATATTATATTTAATGTTTAAACTAATATTATTCATTTAATATATAAACACTTATATTTTTCTTCGTGACTAAAGGCTGCCACCGCTACTACTCAAAAAGTTTTTTTTGACGCAATTCACCTTAGTCTAGCGGGTTGGGAGCTTTAGTTTCCAATCAAGATATATCAAGTTCGTGTTTTACGTATATGATGTGTGTCTGAATTTATCTTAATTAAAAAAATAAATAAATAAAGCTTATTTGTATAAAGGTTTGCATTGAATTCAAAATGCAACTATAAAACTATCGAATAAATAAGCAAATATTTTTCTTGTTTTCTGTACCCTTACTATTTAATATTACATAAATGCCTCCAGCAAACTCTCTTGGCCTTGAACTAAGGCCAATCATTGCTCAGCAGTAAATGTACCCATTAATGTTTACAAGATGGCTATTTCATAAAAATAATAAATGTGCTTGAATTCGTAGCATATTGTTTGTAAATAAAATTTTAAAATTATGGTTCAATCAAATTTGGAATAATTATTAGGTGCGGAGTACAGACGAGGAGAGCACCATCTGCACAGATACAGAATACCAAGCGGTACCTAATGGTACCCAGTGGTACCGAACGGTATCTAACTGGATTTTATACTAGTGTGCAGACGGTTCTTCCCGTCTGTACTCCGCACCTAATAATTTCTCTCAAATTTGAGCTTTTGCCATCTTTACCACTATCACGATAGTAAATGATTATTTTTTAACGACTATCGGAATAACCATTATCTTTTCTATTACATTTAAATGGATATATTTATTACTATATAAATATATGCTTTAGGATATTTTTTAAGAGTTTATAAAATATCACTCAAATTTTAGGCAGAGAGTGTTTTTTTTTTTTTTTTTTTTTTTTTTTTTTTTTGTGAAATCTCTCTCTCTCGCATTCCCACTCATACGTTTATCCGCATGAATTTAAAAAAAATATTTGAATTAAAAACTTCCAAAATTAAATTCATAGCGACATGAATGCCGAATTTAATAAACTTATGGTCGAAATGAACATTTTAATGACTTAAACACATCAACAGCACAAGTGATCCCACCCTTCTCCGAGCTCAAATTAAACATTTCAAACATAATTAAAAAATTCTTGATATTAATAATTAGATCAAGTGATCTTAAAATCTTACATGCTTATAGTCATATCAAGCAGATCTGTGATGTGCATAAACTCACGAATTCAAGATCATTCAATACAGTCAGATTTATATTTCGTCGGAGACCAATTCGGCGGATCTGAAATAGAGGAGGTAGCGAATCTCTTCTCGCGAAAGGTCGCGCCTTTCGATGTCTGGCTGTTGGAAGAAGAGGCGGCGGCCGGCGGCGACGGCAATGGTGGCGGTGGCGATGCATAGGAGGATTATGACGACGGCGATGTCGACGAAGAGGAAGAAGATGGACAGGACTATGTGCATCATGATGAACATGAGGAGGATGGAGAGAAGGAGGGCTCCGCCTTTGGATTTTGCCGCCGACACAAGGGCGGCCGGCGTGGGGTGGCGGCGGTTGTGGAGAGACATATATTCGTTGAAGTCTTCTTCATTGGGCATGGTGCGGGGAGAGAGAGAGAGGGAGGAAGAAGCGAAGGGCTCAAAGGTGAGATTTTTGGGTGTTTTTGGATTTGTTGTTTGGAATATAAGGGGAGTTGTAATGAAATGTGGCACCCATTGTTTTAGCTTGGGCAGAAAAAAAGGTTGGGATGAATCTAAATATAGCTTGTTTTTTTTTTTTAGAATAATTGGGCAAAAGCCCAAAATAGTTTTACAAATTTTTTTTGGAAATTTTTTTACTATATAAGTCTTATAATAGACTCTACTGTTAATTTTTTTTGGAGGGGCAATTTCCCCCCTAACTAAAATTTATTTGAGGGGCACTGCCCTGTAAACCCCTATAAAGACGCCGCGCCCTTGACCTGATTTAATTAGTGAGATAATTCACCTTGCACACCATTAATCCCATTTGCAAGCTTCAATCATACTTATCTCAAAATCTAATCTGGTAATGCCTGATCCAACGAGCTTTGTTTACCCAAGTTCAATTTTGGTTTGAATTATATGTGAATTAGAACCTTTTCAATACAATTTCTTTTGAAACAAGCTTCAATAAACAATTCATAAATAAAATAGAAATTATTTAATGTGAATATTTTCTCATGAATATAAATTATTTCTGTAATTACATATAAAGACAAATTTCTCTTTTTCAATATATTATTTAAAATCATAGATGTATTTTAAAATAAATAAACTAGAGTAATAATCAATTAAGAATTATATTAAATAATTAAATTTATCATTCCTAAGAAAATTTGTGAGAATATCATCACTTTTTTTTCAATTTTTTATTTCGATTGCATCTCCTTAACGTATAATAAAAAATAACAATTTTCTAACAAAAATTAAACTTATATTTAACTATTTTAAGAAAATCTTTTATTTATATTATTTTGGTAATATTTAAAAGATCAAAACTGCCAAAACAATCTAAACGTCTAAATCCCATAATAAGTAAAATCTCAATCAAAATAGTTTTGTATTTTGTATTTGCAATTTAATTAAAAAATAAAAACTCTACCAAATAATATAATATTTATTTCTTTAAAATATATTAGATATTTAAATCATTAAAAAATTAGTTTTTTTAATATTTAATTTTTTTTTAATTTAATATTTGTTAAGAAAGCTAAGCAACGGAATCTGAATAATTTTGATACTTTCTTTAAAAAAATAATCCTTTATAATTTCTTAAAAAATCAAATGATTCAATTATTGTCAACAAATATAAATTTAATTAATCAAATTTATAATTTGATAAAATCTGCATCCATTTTGGTGCATATGAAATTGTTAGATTTAATTTATTTCTAAATACACCGTAATTTTCTGCCATTATCAATTTACCACCGTTGTCGCCCGCCATCACATGTTCGTCGTCGCCTGCCACTTGATATTGTATTCATTTTTCTTCTAGCTAAATAAAAATAATAATTACAAATAATTATATTATATTTATTAAATAAATTAATATATGTCAAATATATATATATATATATATATATTTTTTATTCGGTATTTTTCTCATGTGATACATGTATATATGTGAAAATGTTGGAGTAGCTCCAATGGCTAATAAGCTTAGAGAGAGTCGTCTTAAAAGATTTGATCACTTAATATACTGGTCATCCGATAACCCTTTTAGCCTTTTGGGAGAACAAATGTATCAGATCAAATCTACATTAAAAGAAAAAGTGGAGTAAGATCGAAAAAGGACTTAGAAAGCATTAAAAATGACATTTTTATTAAATTTTTATGAGAATTTGACTCTTAACACAACACAAAGGAGAAATAGAATTCATGAAACCGATCTTCAATAGTGGAGAAATTATTCTGTGTGAAGTTTGGACGTAGCTCTACGTCCGGATTTCAATTAAATGAAGACACGTGAATTTTTTTTCACTAGTACATATGGTGTATATAATTTGTACGACACATGGTTTGTATAATTTCTCTTTATACACACTCTATATACAAGTAAAAAAAAACTTCACGTGTCGCCATTTAATTGGAGTGCAAACACAGAGCTACTCCTGAACTCTACATAGAATAATTTCTCCACTTACTTGGATAAAGAATAGCTACTTTATTATTATTATTATTATTATTATTTAACAAATCAAACAGCCCCTATAATATAAAAGAAACCCCCAAATCTTAAATAAATTTAAATATATAAGAAGACGTACAAGATCAAATTCGTTTACACTAACGTGTTCCAGCAAGAGAGTATATCAGAGCTTAGGCTTCTAACCAAGAGGTCTAAGATTCGAGTCTGCGTATATATTGTGTGTATGAATTTGACACAACGCATACACATAGACTTGAACCCTGAACCTTTTAGTTGGAAGCCTAAGCTCTCAACCAATAGTCCAAGAAGAATTTTTATATATATATATATATATATATATATATATATATATATATATATATATATATATATATATATATATATATATATATATATCAGCATCGGGGAGGGCTCCATCTCATCGTCGACTGTTTATTCCTAGGAATCAATATATGCGAACACCCGCATATACTTCTAACCGGCGCTCCTGACCAAGGTTTTTGGTTTACTGCGGGCTGGGCGAGGAGGCGAGGAGCTATCGATAATATAAAATATTATTATTTTTGGAATTTTTTAATGGGTGATGATATATAATTTTAGTTAATTAAAATATCTTGTTCCGTAGTGATGGATCAAATTTGAATGTCAGCATATCGAGGTTCTATCCTTCAGTGGGAATCAGAGACAATAAATATAAAATTTATGCGGTGGGATAGATTAAAATTAGTTTAAAAAATAATTAATTGAATAAAATTGGTAAACTTGAGGGTGGGTCATTTATTGGAGTTATTGATAATATAAAATTTATTGAAAGAGGTCCTATGAAAAACGTCTAAAAATGAGTTATAAGAGGGCATGAAAATAAAGATTTTGTCGTTTTAGTTTCGATTTCTCGAAGAGATTTCCTGAGAGTATGGAGGTTTCATTAAAATGATTTTTGAGTTAGTCGAAAAGTGCAAGATAGAAAAGATGATTTTTGATAAATTTGATAAGTCTTTAAGGTAAGCATTGTTGCGGGCTAGAAAATACGTGGCGATAGAGATTTAATTCTGCGTCTTAACGTTGTACGTATAACTAGCTCACACATAGAGAACACAAGATTTTTTACGTGGAAAACCCTTAAAAAGGGAAAAACCACGTGGCTTAGCCCAGTTGAAAACGATTCCACTAGACTTTGAGTTGGTTACAAAGGATTGAATCACCTCCAATGGTGATCAGATTACAATCAGTTACTTAAGTAAAACGTCGGGTCTTCGGCAGGACGTATAGACTGAACGTCGAGCCCTGAGCAGGACGTCGGGTCTTCGGCAGGACATAGGGACTAAGTGTCGGGCTTTGACCAGGACGTCGGTTCTTCGGCAGGACGTAGGGACTGAACGTCGGGCCTTGAACAGGACGTCGGGTCTTCGGCAGGACGTAGGGACTGAACGTCGGGCCCTGAGCAGGACGTCGGGTCTTCGGCAGGACATAGGGACTGAGTGTCGGGCCTTGAACAGGACGTCGGGTCTTCGGCAGGATGTAGGGACTGAACGTCGGGCCTTAAGGCGGTGGTCCGGCGAGGTTCATGCGGTGGTCCGGTGAGGTTCCTGCAGTGGTCCGGCGGTGGTCCGGCGAGGTTCCTGCGGTGGTCCGGCGGCTGTCGAGGAGGAGCTCCTTTCTTCTCTTCTTCCTTCTCTTCTCTTCTTCTCTCTCTTGCTTGGATCCTCTCTTGTGAAGAATGAGGGCTCTATTTATAGATTTTATGAAGTGGCATGGCCCGTAAATAGGTGTGAGATCAAGGGCGAATAGGGAGTGGTTCGAATGGACGGCCGATAGTGAACCCTTAGATCATGCACCGTTCGTTGGACATTTGGAGGCTTTAATGATGTCAGAATTCAGCGATCTTGGGCTCGTTGGATTCATCTCGTCGAGCCGTTCGATTTAAGTATAAGCTCGTCAAAATCGGAGACCGTTTGATAACTCAAATTGCTGTTTGAACCTTTCGACAGCACTTTGAGCCCTTGATTCGGACTCATTTGGGCTCAGATTGGGTTGATCTTGGTGTCGTTGGGTTCGTATTTCCGAGACGCTCAGTTTGACTGTAAGCTTGCTGAAATCGGAGTTCGGGTGCTCCCAAACTTAATTTTTGAAATTTCCAACTAGCTTTTGCTTCGAGATTCGTGCCCGATCAAGATAATTTTTCCATAACGTATCAAGCATAATAAGGAATATGAGCATAAAACGCCTTTATTAATCTTGAAGTCTGGAAGAGCAAATCTTAAAAGTTTAGGGTTTAGAAGGTAACTGAGTTGACAAGGAATCTACTTAATTTAAAAATATTTTAAGTGCAACTTGAAAGAGTTAAGTTCTGTGAGAGCATTAAACTACTTATGGTTTTTTTCGATTCAAATGTCCTTAGAGAGGCCCCCAACGAGTAAGCTCTATATGATGTGTAGTGTTGAATGTAGTACTTACAAGAGTACTTAGTCTAGTCCTTACCAGAGAATTTACTATAAGTGGCTTTCAGAATTAAGGTTTTAAGAGGTTGGGAAAAGTAGATACCATATTTTTATAATAAAAATTTAAAGTACCCAAAAGATACTCTCAAAATTGAGTCTTAAGAGGGTACGAAAGCAATTAATGTATCTTTTAATTTGAAAGTCCTGATTGAAGCTCCTAACGAGTTAGTTGCATAAGTTATCTAGTATTAGATATGAACTTCATTAAAATAATCCCACGTTTTGAAAATCGGATTGGACCGACCGGTCCGATAGGTTCAACCGTGAACCGATCTGAAGGCCGGTTCAGTTCAGCCTTAAAAATCGGCTGTGCATCAAACCGGCTAGAACCGGTTTGAATTGCCGGTTCAACCGAGAACCGGTCTTGATTTTCTAAAATCGGCCTGTCCAAAATTTTTTATTTAACTTATTAAATAAATTATTTAATATTAAATAAATGATAAACCTAATCAATTAATGTAAATATTATAAATCAAAACTCTTAAATAAATATTAAATCCAATGATTATAGAGTACTTGCAACATTCTCACATGATTTCACAAGGCTCCATATGAACTCTTATCATATGTAAAAGCAAAAAAGCTATATAAAATATGCAAAGCAAAATATCACAAATGATGTGAGACTAAATCATAGAAAGCAAAAAACTATCTTTAATTTCATGTAAATACAATACAAAGTAAAACATCTTTTTTTATGGTTTTTTAATTAATTTTTATAATATGAATATAATTTATTTATTTAGTTGATAATATTTATTTTTTTAGTTCATAACATTTATTTTTTTATTTTTTATCCATTTATTTTTAATATATTTGATTATATATTATAAAAAAAAATTTATAATATGAATTTTTTTGGGGGAAATTTTACTTTCTAATTTAATAAAATTTTTATTTATTTCAATTTAATTTTTCATTTTTAATTATATATTATAAACAATTAATTTTTATTGTGAGTTTTTAATATAATTTATATCTAAATATGTAATATAAAATAACAATAATTTATATTAACATATATGGTTATTATATTTCATTATTATGTTAATTTTATTAACTTTTAATAATATTATTATTATTTATTACGTCATCGGGTTCGACCGGTCGAACCTTGAACCTCTCCGTATTTCGGTTCGTTGTCCGGTCCGATTTTCACAACCTTGAAATTATCTTAGAACGAATATCCAGGATGAGCCCATGAGGGCATGCAAATAGATAAGGTTTTGTTTATTCTAAAGATTCCTTATGATCAACTATTAAGAGCAAATCTTAGAAGGGCATGCAAGAATAAATGATCTTCTCCACTCTAAAATTCCTAATAGAGCCTCCCAAGGAGGGTGTTCTATAGGACATCTAGCATTGGAAAAAGTCATTTCTAAAGTACCCAAGAAAGGCTATCCAGAGCAAACTTTAAAAGGTTAGGCCAAAATATGATCTTTTACTAATCTGAAAGTACCTAAGAGAGAGAGTAATAAAACTAAGCCTTTGGGGGCATGAAGAAGATAGGGTATATTTTAATTTGAAATTTTATAGATAAGCTCCTAAAGAGTGAACCCTAAATGACATCTAGTGTCAAATATGGTATTTTTTAAAATTCACCTAGAGAGACTATCAAGGGTAATCCCAAAACTGGCATGTGGATAATAAGGTCTTTGTCTAATCTAAAAAGTCCCTAAGATCAACTCCTAAGATAAAAACATTAGGAAAATATGAAAGTAGGCATGGTTTTTTTTAATCTAAATTCATTACAGAGACTCCTAAAGAGTAGGCCCTAAATGGTGTATTGTGTTTTATCTTAATGTTCATAAAAAAGGCTCTTAATAAGGTTTCCTGAAGAGTATTAGGGTTAGCTGATATCCCAACTAAAGGTCTCCAAAAAAGAAACTCCTCAAAGTATTTTTAAGATGGAAAGTGAGAAGACATGGTCTATGCTTCAACTAAAAAATCTTCAAGATCAATTCATACAATTAAGTATTAGGAGAGTATAACAATAAATAATATCTCTTTTAATAAAAATTTTTTAAGAATGACTCATAATAGTGAGTACCAAGAAGACATAAAAGTAGATATGTTCTCTTTAAATAAACATTCATAGAATGGTTTCAAAAGAGTGAGCTTAGAGGTCATTCAATATTACATAAGGTCATCACTAAAAACTTTTTTAGGGCTTGTTGTGGAATTCCCCCATATGAGATTGAAGAAAAAAGGGAATAAATCAACTAACCAACTACCGAGTGAAGGTTCGCATTTATTCATGCTGCTTGTGGCAACTCCCATCCAGGCAACACAGGAATCTAGCTCTACTTAGTAGACTTTCAACACTTCTAAGTAGGAATAAATGAAATAAACTTTGACTTTCTTAGGATTAAATGTCGATTACAAAGGCAAGTGGTATGTTTAATTTCTCGCAAGAGCTCTGAAAGAATTCTCTTCTTCAACTTCAATTTTAAGGTGCAGTGACAACCACTACAGAAAAATAGCCAATTTCCGGCGGTCGTGACTGGCGGTTACCGGACCACCGGTACTACCGGCGGTGTCGCCGGCGGTTTAGCCGCCGACAATTACCGGCGGGCTAACCGGGGGGGGGGGGGGGGGGGGGGGGGTTTGTAACATTAAACCTCCGATAATAGCGACGATCATCAAACCGCTGAATAAACCGCCGGGCGTCAATATGACCGGTGGTTTACCGGCGTTGTATCCCGCCATTAATAAGTGATCCCATTACCGGCGGTCTTGACCGCGGGAAGGCCGCCGATAATTTCCCTAAAATTAATAGGCCCGAGCCTCGCATTTCATTTCTATTCTTTCCTTCTCTCTCTCTCGCTTCGGACGACCTCTGCCGTCGCCTCCGCCCGCGTCTCTCTCGATCAACCTCGCTGTCTTGCCGCCGATGACCTCTCTCCAAACGGCGAAGAACTAGGTCCGACCGCCGACCCCATACTGGCTGCCTCTCGCTCGATCGAGCTCGCATGTCTTACCGCCGTCGTTCTCACACCAGCTGCCCTAATTTTCGTGTGAGTTGAAGAAAAATCGGGATTTGAAGGTAATCTTTAATGTTTTTCTGTGATTATTTGTTCTCACTAGACATTTGCAAGAGCTTGTAATTTATTGTATGATTTAGGTTATAATCTAGACATATGCAAGAGATAATGTTGTAATCGTTTGAAAGAGGGAGAGAGATATAGAGAGAGAGAGTGCGAGAGCTTGAAAGAGGGAGAGAGATATAAAGAGAGAAAGAGAGCAAGCAAGAGTTATAGAGATGAGGATGCTAGAAAGGGGGATAGAGATAAAGAGGGAAAAGAGAGAGACAGCGAAAAGAGAGAGATAGGGAAAAGAGAGAGGGAGAGAGAAAAGATAGAGAGAGCAAAAAGAGAGAAGGATAGAGAAAAAAAAAAGAGAGAGAGGGAGAGAGAGCGAGAGCATCCAAGCTATCCGGTGCAGCATGAACAGGGTGGACCATCTAGACCACCACAGGTTGGCGCTAGCGATCATGCAGCTGCAACAGATAAGCGTCAATACATTGAGCCTGAGGGCGATAAGTAAGTTCAGTTTATGTTATTAAGTTGTTTGTATTTTGATATATTATATGTTATTGATAAAAAAAATAATATGCAGCTTCAATCCTTCAAGGCCACCTATACATATGATACATGATATTATAAAGAATAAATATGATGCTCTTTACTTATCCTGGAAGAAGATCCCAAAGCCGGTTAGAGATATGTGATTTGGAGAATTTCAGGTATATTTTTTTTTATATGATTTCAAATATGTGATTTAATTTGTACTAATCTTTTTGTTATTGCTTAAATATTTATATAAAGAATTTAGGTGGTTGCCTGAGCATAGCACAAGGATCAGAACAAATTTTAAGAGGAGAGAAGCGACCCGTCTCAGGGACATGTTCACGGACATTAGAAAGTCTGGGCAGCGTCCTAATTGGATTGGAGAGGGCGTTTGGGCTGATTTGAGTAGTGCTTGGGTGACCCCTGAGTTTGAAAAAATGAGAGAGCAGAATAAGCATAACAGAGCCTCTGACTGTGGTGGTTTAGGAAGCTCTCTTCATACTGGTGAATCGGTACCTCATACGGAACATAGGCGGCGACTGGTAAGAGTTTTAAATTAGTTTATTAAATATATTTATGTTATTATAACTATTTCTTAAATTTTCAGAAAGAGTACCTTGGTCGGGAGCCAACACCACTGGAGTTGCATACAAGAACTCATCAACATCAAGCTGATCATCAGTGGGTTGATGAAAAGGCTAAGAAGACTCATGTGAGTAAATAAATAAAACTAATTATAATATCAATTTACAATATATTTTATGGCTGTATTCTCTCATGATGATTTTGTACGAGCTCGAGAAAGCCGCCATTCCACTGGCGAGGGATCATCTTCAGGATAAGCCCACACTTTTGAGTATCATACTTGGTCTGATGTTGTTGGTCGAAGATAGAAGAGGATGATATATGGCTTGGGTTCACAGGGCTATGCATATGAGGGCAGTTCATCCACCTCAGTATTTTATGATCCAAGTACTGGAGCAGATGAAACTGTGAGTCAGAGGGTTGCAGCATTGACTAAAGATATTGAAGAAAAGAGAAGGGTTCAAAATGAAATGCAAGCAGAGCTGTAATCCTATAGAGTTGAAAATCAGAGGAAGCTGTTGACCTCGATTTTGCCCAAACCCTTGGTCAAAGGGTTGACTTGGTCAAATTGACCAAGTCAGACCCCAAGAAACCCTCCCACGGGTTCAGTGAGTCGAGACGAGTCTGTTGGACCCTAACTTGGACCCTGGGTCAACCCAGTTGACCAAGTCAACTATGGTTGACCATTTAACCCCTTTAGGCCTCAAATCAAATTCGAATTCATCCAAACCCTTGCATGGCTTGATCTCACCTCCCCTTTGACTCCCTTGACTGATTTGACCGGGTCAAAGTTTGACTTGGTCAAATCAAGTCTTAAATAGGTCAAATTAGCCTATTTTAAGGAAATTAATGGCCAATAATTGCAATTAAAGCCTCCCAAGCATTTTGGATTTGAAACCACGGCCCTCATGAGTTAATTTCCCTCCAAATTGATCAAACAATCGATCTCGGCCGTTGATCTCAAACCTTGGCTCTTAAATACCCAAAATTAAGTCCAATTTGGGATCTTTTTTTGATTGCTCTTGCCCTAGCCCTCCTCATTCTGAGAAACTTGGCGTGAGAGCTCTCTTCATACTTTTCCACCTTTCCCACGTTGAATCCCGACGGTCAAGGCTTGCCGGCGGCAAGAAATCTGGCGAAACAAGGCTATTTTCGTTCCAAGGCATTTCGTGATCGATCCAAGGCGAATCAAGGCTCGAGGTCAACTAGGAACTTGTTCTAGACGAGTCCACGAGTCCAACGAGCCCAAGATCTCCCGAATCCACCGTGTGGATTGAGGTATATCGCAAACCCTAGCTAGAGCACTTAGATCTAAATAACTTTCAATACATCGCATATTAAGTCCCGAAAATTTCCCCCCAATGATGCTCTTCATGTCTATTATCCGTGGTTAAAATTTCGTTGAAAACCATCGAGTGAATCGAGAGAAATCTCAAAAATATTGTTTAGGGTTTCGGTCCGGCGTGAGCAAGCCCTAGGGACGCCCTGGACCGTTGATCCCGCCGATCAACGGTCCAGATCGCGCGGTTTCGCGCGGTCAGGCCTGACCGCTGGCCTTCAGTCGCGGTCCCGCGGTCTGGTGCGCCACGTGGCGCCATCTGGGGCGCCCATCTCAGCCGCGCGGATCGGACGGCCATGGGCGCCGTCCGACGTGGTTTAAGATTCCGGCACGGAATCCCGCGCGGCGCAATCATTGGAAATGATTGCCCGTGACCGCGGAGCCTACCCGCTGCCGCCACGTGTCCCGCGGGTCCCGCCGCTGTTATTTTAAAATAAAAATTAATTTTTAATATATTTTAAATCAGAAAACTTTAAAAATTCGTAGAAATTTCATTTTTCGTCCGTTTTTGACGTATAATACCTTGAATTGATCGTATTTTCATTCTCTACCCTATAAAAATTTCTTTTTATTAAAATAATGTATATATTTTGAATTATTAATAAAACAGTAAAAATATATATATTTAATATTATTTTAAAGATATTATTTTTATTATTTTATTATTATTATATTACAATATTACTATTTTTGTTATAATACTAATAAATATACATTATTTTGACTTATTTATATTGTTTGTCATTATTTTTTTTATTATAATATTATTATGTTTATTTAAACATGAAAATCATATTTTTAATGATTAAATATTATTTTGATTATTTTAAATTATTAAAACTACTTAATATATTATTAATAATTAAAATATTATTATTATCGCACATCTTCCAAATTATTTTAAATTTCAGAACTATGAAAGTTTTATTTCATTTTTAGTAATTATTATTAAATATTACCTATTTTTAAATTATTCTTTTTAGATCCTTTCATTATGTTTAAACTTCAAAATTCCATAACTTCTTCGTTTTAAGCCCGATTTTAACGCACAACCCCTTGTTTCGATCGTATTTAGATTCTGCATTTTCTGGAATTGGTTTTATTTGAAAATTTTGGGTCTGTGTGCAATTATTTTCAAAACAGTAAAATAGCAATGTTTAAAAATATTTAATTATCGTATTTGAACTTCGAAATTACATAACTTTGTCGTTTTAAGTCCGCTGTCGACGCACAGCACCTTGTTTTGTATGTACCCTGAATTTTGCATATTTTGAAACTATTTTCAGATAAAAAGTTTGTCTATATTTGCTGTTATTATAAAAAACAGTAAATTGACAATATTTTAAAATACTATTTTATTATATTTAAAACTTCGGAAATTCGTATCTTCGCCATTCCAAATCGGATTTTTGCGTATAACCCCTCGTTCTTTTCAGAAAAGCGAGCTTTATGTTTTGAAGCCATTTCCAGCCCTTGATTTTGGCTGTTTTGACCAATCATTACTTGGATTTGATTATTCGAGTATTTTCGATATTAAATATTAATTATGATAATTATTTTCAGGATACAAAATATTTTTAAATCGCTTGAGACTTCGTTAGGGTGGTCAGCGGGTTTCCCTATACTTATGTATTATAAATTGAGTTATTTTCAATTATTTTATTTTCCAAAAATATATTTATATTTATAAGTATTTTGAAACTATTTTAAAACTACTTATACCTAAATCCTAACTTTGGGAGACCCGCTATCGTATGAAATTTTAGACATGGATCTTATGTATGAAGAGGAATCATGGGGGAGCGGGTTAGTGAATGGTTGAGTCCCAATTATTCACTAATCCTTTCTTTAGGTGTCTGTCTTTTTATTTTTTGTAGATTGCATGTATAGGATTGCACCACGAGCACTTAGCCTAGGCTCTCCTAGATCTAAGGACATGGTGTGTTTATTTCATTTTTGTACTCCCATGCATTTATTACCTGAAGGGTTAGACTAAACATCACTTTAAACTCCTACAACGTAGTGACACCCTAAGGACAAAAATTAAGGACTCGTCTAGCGAACTTAGAAGTCTTCTAGGAGCTAGGATAGACCCCAGAACGACATGAAAACTACAACACTTAAACTTAGTGACATCTAAAACATCACTGAATTTTCTAGGAATTTTTAGGAGCTTTTAGAGCCCTTAGCTAACCAACCATAATTAACCTGCTAATTAAGGCCCCGAGACCTTCCGGAAAATACAATAAATACACCTTAGGTCAGAAAAATACCCATAATACCTCAAACTGTCCAGAATCTGATCCTTGACTTTAGATAAATAGGGCTCCCTAGTTGGACTCTAGGTTGACCCATAATTTGACCATAGGTGAAAATTACCGTTTTGCCCCTAATAAATCATTAAAAATTATTAAAAATCCCAAAACTTCTCCAAATACTTGGGAACACTTTTTCTGGTCATCCCTGACCTTTGGAAGTGATTCCAATCAGTTTGGAGTTGATTTGGGGCAAAACAATAAAAAAGGCTATTTAGTAGGAAATTTAGAAAATTCCAATAAATATCCCGACCTTTAGAAATCCATAACTAACTGTAGAAAATTCCAAATTAGGTAAACTCACTTGCATTAGACTCCAATTAGGGCCTAGTATTTATTAAAAATTTTAGGTTTCTAGAAACTGGCTTAGATTAGAAAGTTAACTTTTTGGTCAACCCTAGTCTATAGGATAGGGCCCGAAACTTAGAAAATTCATAACTTTGGATAGGAAACTCCGATTTCAGCCTACTACCTGTCTAACTACTCGTATTAAGGTCTAGTTCTTTTTCTAAACTGTTAGGAATCCCAAAATTAGCCTTTTTCTCATAGTGACTTTTTGGACCCTTAGTCTAGTTCTTAGGAGGACCCGGGACTTTCCAAAATTGGCTAATGCAACTTAAACTCTAAATATCAGTATCCTAAGTTCTTAAAACTCATCAACAAACTGAAATAACTAAAATGAACCCTAATTCACTGATATTTGAATTTCAACTAAAATATCCTTTTTAGACTCCCAACAAACATGAACTATAGATAACTTTAACTAACTATCCTACTTAGGATCTATCCAAACCCCACTAGCCTTACACACACATAGAATTGTTTGCTAGGGCACCACTTCTAGAGCTAGGTTAGGCCGCTGGGATTTACTTTTCTGCTGTGTGCCGGAGCTTTCCGTGGATTTCATTGCATGCTGTTTGAAAAATGATTGCTGTGTTTGCTTACTTTTTCTGTACTCTGTGATTTGATGAGCGCTAGATTTACCCCTAGGTTAGGAACGTCATATATATTGTTCTTCTGTGCAGGTGGCCATGCTCAATGCTAATAAAAAGGGGGGAGCATCATAATGATTTCTAATAGTGTTTTATGCAGGTGCTTGCTCAGCTTCCCCCCTAAATAAAATGAGGGCTAAAATTTATAATTATAACTGCACAGATGGAGCTGCTTAGCCCTCATAATTAAGAGCATGGCTTGGCACAGGGTCAATGGTGTTAGCACTTTCTTTTTTTATATAAACTGCTTGGGATGATTTTTATTAGGATAACCTTGCAGGGCTTCTTAGATTTACTGCTTTTAATTAAGATAATTTGTTTGTAATAATTGTTAAGAGTTGTGAAAACAACTTCTGAGTCGGGATATTCTTATCCAGCTCGGATTCCAAAAGAAGAAGGCATCCCTAAGGGGAGATTCTTCTTCCATTTGGAAGATCGAGCTGGATGGCTTTAGATATCCAAAGAGAAAAGGCAATACCCCCATACTGGGGGAATTATCTCTTCGTTTGGATATTCAAGCCACGACGGATCCAAGGAGTCTAAGGAGGAGAGATCCAAAGAGTCCAAGGAGGAGAGATCCAAGATGTCCAAGGAGAAGATATCCAGAAGAATAAAGATTTGAAGACCCAATATCCCACTCAAAGTTGTTGGCGTCTGTCATAGGCTTAGAAACCCGGGTTGTTGGCAGTGGTGCCCGGCCACTTTACTTTTCTGCATACCCTGGGTTGTAATTAAAGGGCAGTTGGCCTATGGACATTTACTTGATTTGTTGGATTTATATTGATGTGTTTACCTGATTGCGCAGTAGAAATTGCCTGCTTTTTCTAGGTTTATTTCTTGCATGTCGCTTTTGTTTTTTGCCTGGATTTTCGTTAGGCTCTCTAAGGATTATAAAACTTTTATACTCATAACTAATTTCTAAAAATTTAAGTTTAAATAACATAGAAACTTAACGAACTTAGGGAACTGCCGGAACCGTCTGGGGTAGCATGCATATTACTGCATCTTTCTTTCCTTGTTATAAGACATCTCCCTGCCTGCGGGTTGAGTCCGGATAATCTGGCCTATGAGGATGAAGTGCCGGACCTAGGGAGACCCAGTCTTTTCAAAAAATTATTTTCTATAAGCCTGTTTTTTTAAAGTTCTATAGCATTCATGAGCTGACATTTCAACTAGCATGCATTGCATTAGAAATCAATTTAATTAAAATTTAATTGCATTAGCTAGGAGCATCTGACCCACATAAGTCTAGGACCACTTAGGAAATT
Source organism: Dendrobium officinale (assembly GCA_019514585.1). Classification (NCBI taxonomy): domain Eukaryota; kingdom Viridiplantae; phylum Streptophyta; class Magnoliopsida; order Asparagales; family Orchidaceae; genus Dendrobium; species Dendrobium officinale. Next base: position 15,807,646 of record CM033699.1, on the reverse strand, counting down.
CTCTAGATGTCGGTCCTATTTCCAAAGAACTGCACCACTCACCCATCTATCATAAATGACTTGACAGCATGGTTTTAAAGCGATTAGGTGGTTAGCTGGCTCCCCCAATCCAGGCCGGGATAAGTCCAGGTTTTGCACTGCATTAGCTAGGACACGGGTATTAGTGTTTCGTAGAGCACTAATCCCAACCTAGATTTAGGAGTCGAGGATACTACATTCGGTCTCGTAGTATGCCTTAAATAGTAGGTAGGCCTCTTCTTTCCAGAGACCCTAAATCCTACTTATCCGCGTCACAGGATGACGCCACCTCCATCTTTCTCTCACGCATGTGATTGATTGCTTGTCTTTCTTTCTCCAGTTTCTCTCTAGTACCCTAGAGCCTCCGAATGCTGGTATGAGCCATGCATGTTGATTGAGCCTCTTTGAGACCTTTCTTTCCTTTGAGTAGGATTTCCTAGTCTATACCCTCGTGCTAATCCTAATTTAGAAAAGATAATGTATGATCCTTAATCGAGAGTTTTCTCGGGCTCCGGCCCGGGATGTAATTAACCACGGGGGCTTGCGCCCGTGGGAAACTTGGCCCCACAATCTACTTTACCCCACTCGATCTCTCGTATCGGGTGGGGGAAACCCGTGACTAGGTCGTGTATATTACTACCCATCGGGGTGTGCTGGCGACAACATATATCCCCAATGGTTAGTCGTATGCGCGATCCAATCTGCCCTCCCATCGACCCGTTCGTGTCGAGCGTAGAGGCCTACGATCATTTTGTCCTACGGGATAATGTGGTCGTACCCCCTGCATTCGAACCCCCGCGAGCGGTGCTCCTTCGGAGGTCCACAGAAGCAAGAGGAAGAGTAGCGACGAACATCTCAAGACAGCGAGAATACAGCTGAGTAGAATTGTGACTTTGTGAATTTCTGAACTTGTGACTTATGTTTATTATAACTTTGTGAATTTGTGAAATTCTGAACTTGTGAACTTATGTTTTAAGGTTGAACATATTAATTTTTTTTATATTTAATGTTTTGTTTGATTGTGCTTATGTATATAATTATGATAGTTGATTGAATATAGCGGCGTGTTGCCCAAATCTTATTATATATTGTATTTTATGCAGGTTTTAGAATCTAAGGTGAACCTCCTTCATATATAGGGGAGGCAGTCAAATTTTTTTTCAGGAGCTACACGTTTCCGGCGGCCACCCGGTGGTTTGGCCGCCGGTAACTTCGACAAACCGCCGGTATTATGGCGGCGGTTGCCCAACGGCAGCCAGCGGTTGTTCGTTGAAAGCCTGGCGGTCTAGACTGTCATTACTACCATCGGTCTGACCACCGGTTCAAAGTTCGTTAGGAATGTTAAGCCCTATAGAACTGGCCCAAGCTAACCAAGAGGGGGCTGAATTGGTATTTTAAAATTTCTTTTAACAAAGAATAAAAAATATAAACCAAAATCATGCCACAAAAAATAAATGCGGAATTAAAAGTGCAGAAGCAAGAAAACAAGAACATAAAAATTTATAGTGGTTCGGTCAACTCGACCTAGGTCCACTCCTTGGAGGCACCCTCCAAGTATTGCACTACAAAATGTGACTCTCATTTAGCCCCCACGGCTAGGCGGAGAAGCCCTCACAAGAACCTCCTTTTTGCCACCTCAGCAAGGCAGAGAACCTACCTCTTTTTGCTTCCTCCTGAAGCTGGCAGAGAACCACAACCAAAAGCTAACTCCTTGCCTCTACCGACCCTTCCACGGACGAGAAACTCTAGACGAAGAACAAGCAGAGCGATCCTTGAAGCAACCCTTGTGAATCCCCTCACAAGCTCCCCATCACAAGATCCTCTCTCTCCCTCTCTCTCTTTCTCTCCTCAAGGTCTTCTCAGGTCAAGGCAGCAGCCAAAGGTTATCCAAAACTTTGAACATTAGCTCTTATATAGAAGAGCTTCAAAGGAGCTCATTAATTGCAAGTTGCCGACTTTATCGTCCAGGCCGATATGGACATCGGTCTGGCCGATCAGTACAAAACTCAGAAAATCGGCCAGAGCATCGCCTTGGATACACTCCTGGACGATTGAAATTTAGCTTGATCGTCCAGGCCGATCTCACGATCGTCCTGGCCGATCAGTTCAAGTCAGAGGAAAATCGTCCTAAGAATAGCCCTGGATACGAGCTAGCCGATATTTATCGTTCTGAAGTAACTTAAGATTTTTGACTAAATAGTCCTGGCCGATCTTGCGATCGTCCAGGACGATATGATTGTATCAATCATCCTTAATTACTCCCTTGATTTTCTGATCAATTAAGGCATAATTTGTAAATATCGTCCAGGCCGATCAAGGATAATCCTGGCCGATAATTTAAAAATACAGTATACCTTAATTATCTATGGCGGCAACTTCTTTCTATTTTGAGTATATCGTCCTGGCTGATGCACGTATCGTCCAGGCCGATATGTTAATGACGGCTGCCTTAATTAAGAATCTTTATTTAGACTTTCTATTTTAAGCCTGATCGTCCAGGCCGATAAAAAAATCGTCTTGGCTGATATGAGTAAAAATAGAAATTCTAAGTCTCTCAAGTGTGTGTGTGTGTGTAGGGTTACTTAGCATCAGTCTCTTTGATCATTACAAGTAGACTCAAAAAGTGAAAAACAAAAGTACAACTGACTCAACCCTAAACCTACGCAATCCTGAACTTGCTTTGTCTTGTTCGTCCGATCTTTGATTCCTGAAAAGTTAGAAGCAACAAGCAGTCCAAGAGAAATAGTGTTTGTCAATCATCAAAACATAAGCCATGAAAATAGATTTGTAACAATCTCCCTCTTTTTTATGATGGCAAACACAAGTAGAAAAATATCCAAAAAAAATCCATTAGAATTTCACAGTTACAAACCCAACAACTTTTCCTACCACACCCTACTCCCCCTCTTGTCATCGCAAAAAGAGGGTCCAGATACAAAATAAAAACAAATAAAGACTAAAAAGCAAACTACAAAAAAAAAAAAAATAGGAAACAAACAACAGAAAGCACAGACTAAAAGAACGAGGGATCCTGATCATCTGATGGAGGTGGTGGAGGTGGCTGCTGAAAGTAGCTGGCAAGCGTGGTAAACTGAGCATTGAACCAGGCGATGTCCTGGTCATGCTGCTGCTGCTGGTGAGTAAGAAAACTGTCAAATCGGGTTAAATCCTCAGTGCGGTGCTGCTCGTAGCGGGCAATATCCTCAGAGTGTTGCTGCTCCTGTGCAGCAACGTAGGCGTCAAAGCGGGTCTCCCATCGATCAAACCTCTCAATCAACTGATCAACCGGTGAGTGCTGGTGGAGAGTAACAGGGTCAGGAAAGGGAGCGGGAGCTGGAGCCTCCTCCTATCTAGCCCCCCGAGATTCCTCAGGGTGGAGACGAGTACTGTGAAGGGTACTGAAGGAACTGTTTGAGTAGAAGGGATTTGGGAGGTTTGGTGGAATAGGATACTGAAGTTGGTATTTGGTTTCAAGGATATAGGCTATGATGTTGCCTAAGGCTAGATTGGGTTTCCTCTTGTGACCTAGATCGCAGATTATGGTTAAGTGATCAATGTATCGAAAAATTAGGTCCGCAGTATTAAATTCTCTATGAGCTATGATGTAGAAAGTAGTGAGGAAAAGTAGAGGGGTGATGTGGATTCAGTCACCGGCTTTTGGAATTATGGAGGTGCGAAGGACATGTTGGATTATCCTAGCATCTTTGACTAAAGAGCTAGTCTCTCCAACATGGTAAGGTGCATTGGTCTGGCGAAGGAAGTGATTCACCATGGACCAGTCAAGATCAGGATCTGAGGCGATTAAGTGCAGCTTATCCCGGTGGTGGATAGTTATAAAAGATCAACACAATCCTGATATGTTATTTCGACAGGGCGTCGATTCACATAGGAGGTCAGGGCTGTGAAGGTAGGGTTAATGCGAAGGTTTGCAAAAAACTCTCGAAGAAACTCAGTATTGAAATGGAAAGCAAGAGATAGGATGAAGCAAAGGGAGGTGTGAGCGAAAAGATTCATTATCGGGTATGAGATGTGGGCAGGATTAATGATTCTGAAGACAGTTATCCCACACTCTTTGTAACGATGGTAGGCGGCTTCATCTTCTGCTTCCCTGAAATGAGGGTCAATCCTAGCCCTCGAAGAACTCCCAGAAGTTTGTCGGATACGTTTCCCACCAGCCATAGAGAGGAGTTAGCAAGAAAACACAAGAGGAGAAAGTGTGGAGAGTGAAAAACCATGGCTGGAACGGTCATAATTTAAAGAAACGGCCATATCGTCCTGGCCGATCGCAGAATCGTCCAGGCCTATATGGCTCAATAATTACGTACAGGCCGATTGGTCAAAAAGGCGGTCCGATCATCCGGGCCGATCATATATCTGCCAAGACGATTAGACACAGGAAATCGTCCCGAGGAGTCAGGCCGGACGACCGTTGAAAAAGCAGATCGTTCGGGTCGATTAGGTGTATCGTCCAGGACGATGCACAATAATTGATCGCACCGGCCAAAGTTAAAACGTTTTAAATTCTTGCCACATGTATCGTCCAGGAAGAACAGTGGATCGGCCAGGATGATTGTCCAATGATGGATCGTCTGGGGCCGAATTTAAAGATTTAAACGTGCTGACACGTGGATCGTCCAGGACGATCCAGTGTATCGGCCAGGACGATGCATATAAAATGCATCGACCAGACGAAATATTCTATCGGCCAGGACTATCATCAAGATTGCAACAGAGTTCGATCATATCGTCCAGGACCATATAGGATCGTCTAGGACGATGAGTTACAGTAAGCACAGAAAAGTTCAGCAGATGGAGTTTGAAGATATTTTGTCCTATCGTCCAGGACGATAAAAATATCGGTCAGGACGATGTGATTAAAAATTAAAACCAAGGAAAAGATGGTGATGATCAAGGCCCTCAAAAATAAAATAAAAGAAAAACAATCAGAAAAACACACTAAAAGAAAAGCAAAAACACAAAGAAAATTAAAAAAAATGACTATTTTTTTATTTTAATTTTTCTAATTTTTTGTTTTATGGAGGCATCATATGAGAATTTTTCAAAAAGTTAAACTTTTAGAGTTCCACAAGATCAAGGAGTTTAGCTAATCCTAATCAGACAAATGTAAGATATCCGATTTTGTTAACCCTAAATCAGACGTTTTTTATGGTATAAAATTTCTTTTGAAAAATAATAATACATAACTCAGAATAAACCTAATTGGGAAAAAAGAAGATTCAATCAAAGTTATTTACAAAAAATAATCTCATAAATAATAAAACAAAGTACTTCTTCTCAATCATGGAATTTGAAATCAAGCCTTCGAATTCATCAAATAGTCAATGAGTTCTTTAAGTTTTAAAAGTTTCGAAAAGAGGAGATAGCTTGCTTTTAGTTGGCTCATTTTATGCCTCTTGAATCTTTGATTAGCTATTTGAGCATCTTTTGATTTTTGATACATAATTGTGTATAATTTTTCTTTTTCAATTTGGCATCATTGGCCTCTTTCCTTTTTAATTCTTACAAGCTAAAAGATCTTTTGCAAACTTTTAAAAGAAGCTCAGTTGTGAGTATATCCTCCAAATATTAGAGAATAGGAGCTCTCTCTCTAATATAGAGAAGAATAAGTCACAAAACAAAATCAAAAACATGTGATAAAAGCAATGGCAAGATTTTAAATAACTCGAAAGATAAGTAAGAGCTTTGGATATTATGAATAAGATAGAATATTGTAGCAAGATAGAAAGAATCTTAGTTTCAAAAACCATTGGCTAAAATGAGCTAGACTTTTGTTTAGAGAAGAAAAATTATACCACTAAACAAGGTTAGAAGGAGGGAAACTATCCACGGTGTTTCTCCCTTAACTAAATTTAGAAAAGCTAAACACAATCTTCAAAACTCCAAAATCTAAAATCTTGAAAAGATTCAATATATAGAAGGCCAATTTTTAAAAACAAAGTGAAGTCAAAACACACACATAAAAAAACAACAAACAAAGCGGAAATTAAACACACTGAAACAAAACATATTTCAAGAAATTATTAAAGTAGTAGGTTTGAGCATGAATGAGCTGCGAGCCTTCATATGTCCAGTTATCCTATGCCCCCACGAGGTCTTTGGTGAGAGCACTCCTGTAAAACTCAACAATAGTCAGATTTAGGAACCCAAATAGGTTTGGGCTCCTTCTTAGGAAAATTAGAATGCAATGCAAGTAAGGTATGTTATGAATTATGCATCTTAGGTCTCCACACCCAATGTGTACTACGGTGAATGGTGCAAGTGTGTGAGATGTGTCCTAGCATGCCACATGAAAAACATCTAACTCTAGGAAAGGGATTTCTTTAGTGGTTTGAGTTATAATGGCTCTTCCTAGGTTTTGACAATTGATCAAAAGTAGATGTCATCCTAGTTTTCTTACATGCTTCTAAATCATTTTGGATCTTCAAATTAGTGCTTTTTAAAACTTTATTTTCAATCCTCGAATTTTTCACTCTCTTTAAATTTCTTAAGATCAGATTTAAGTGAGGTGTGTGAAACTTTTAATGCATTATTTTCATCAATTAATTCCAAATATTTTTTGTTTAAATCATCAAATTCATCAAGAAGAGCCATGTGATTTGAATCAATCGTTGCATAATCTTTGAGAAAAACTTCATGCTCTTTTCGTAAATTCAAAAGTTCTAATTTTAGGCTTGCATAAGTTTTCTTAAGTTTTTTGTATGATGTATGTATTCTCTCACAAATTTCAAATAATTCATCATAGGTTAGTTTATATACATCTTCCTCATCACTTTGTTCAAGATGATCTTCCCCCGTTAAGCACAAGTTTATAGTTTCTTCCTCTGGTTCAGTCTCAGAGGAATCAGTGCCAGATTCTGCCCAGAACGCCTTTTAAATTCTCTTCTTGTCCTTTTTAAACTTAGGTTTCTCCTCAATCTTTTCCTTGCTTGTGTTATCTTGAAGTGTCGGGCAATCGGCTCTCACATGTCCAGGATTCCTGCATTCAAAACAAACAACATCAGAGAATCCTTTAACATGTTTATGATCCTTACATTTTCTCCAATTTTGATGGTGCTTTTGTTTCTTCCTTAGAAAGCTTTTGAATTGCTTAGTGATGAAGGAAACTTCATCGCTTTCAGACCCGGAAGATTCAGAATCTAATTTTGTGCGCCTTCACTGCAATTATTTTCTCCTTTTTCTTCTCACCTACATCAAGATTTTTTTGATTCACCCCTTGCTCGTAAGCAATGAGTGAGCCAAGTAAGTTATCAATAGAGTAAGTGTTCAAATACTTAGATTCAGTGATTGCAGGGATTTTAGCATCATATGACGAAGGCAAGCATCTCAAAATCTTGTTTACTTTTTCATAGTTCGAAAGTTCTTTTCCTAGTGCATGCAGTGAAGTAACTATCTGAGTAAACCTAGTGTACATGTCAGAAATCGATTCATGAGGTTTCATACGAAAAAGTTCGTAGTCATGCAAGAGAATGTTTAAACGGGATTGTTTAACCTCATTAGTACCTTCATAGGTGATGCATAATTTATCCCAAATCTCTTTACTAGTTTTGCAAGTTGAGACACGCATGAAATCCTCAGATTTTAAAGTACAGAAAAAGCAGTTCAAATATTTTGCATTTAATTGAGCTAAATCTCGTTCATCAAAAGTCCATTCAGTAAAAGCAACTTCAGTTTTAACACCATTAATTTCACGAGAAGGTGGAGAATAATCTTCTTGAATAAGCATCCACATGCGATAATCAGTAGATTGTAAAAACGTTGACATGCGAGTTTTCCAAAAGTCAAAAGGTAGGTTATCGAACAGGGGAGGTCGGGTAATAGAATATCCTTCCGTAGTGTTATGATTCCCAAGGTTAGCCATGGATCAAATTCAAAAAGTTTTCAAACTTAAATTTTTGAATCCCGCTCTGATACCACTTGAAAGTGCTCTGATACCACTTGAAAGTGCTCTGATACCACAGTTCGTTAGGGATGTTAAGCCCTATAGAACTGGCCCAAGCTAACCAAGAGGGGGGGGGTGAATTGGTATTTTAAAATTTCTTTTAACAAAGAATAAAAAATATAAACAAAAATCACGCCACAAAAAATAAATATGGAATTAAAAGTGCGGATGCAAGAAAACAAGTACACTTAAATTTATAGTGGTTCGGTCAACTCGACCTGCGTCCACTCCTTGGAGGCACCCTCCAAGTATTGCACTACAAAACGTGACTCTCCTTTAGCCCTCACGGTTAGACGGAGAAGTCCTCACAAGAACCTCCTTTTTGCCACCTCGGCAAGGCAGAGAACCTACCTCCTTTTGCTTCCTCCTGAAGCTGGCAGAGAACCACAACCAAAAACTAACTCCTTGCCTCTACCGACCCTTCCACGGACGAGAAACTCTAGACGAAGAACAAGCAGAGCGATCCTTGAAGAAACCCTTGTGAATCCCCTCATAAGCTCCCCCTCACAAGATCCTCTCTCTCTCTCTCCCTCTCTCTCTTTCTCTCCTCAAGGTCTTCTCAGGTCAAGGCAGCAGCCAAAGGTCATCCAAAACGTTGAACATGAGCTCTTAAATAGAAGAGCTTCAAAAGAGCTCATTAATTACAAGTTGCCGACTTTATCGTCCAGGCCGATATGGACATCGGCCTAGCCGATCAGTACAAAACTCAGAAGATCGGCCAGAGCATCGCCCTGGATACACTCCTGGACGATTGAAATTTGGCTTGATCATCCAGGCTGATCTCACGATCGTTCTGGCCGATCAGTTCAAATCAGAGAAAAATCGTCCTGAGAATAGCCCTGGATACGAGCTGGTCGATATTTATCGTCCTGAAGTAACTTAAGGTTTTTGACTGGATCGTCCTGGCCGATCCTGCGATCGTCCAGGACGATATGATCATATCAATCATCCTTAATTACTCCTTTGATTTTCTGATCAATTAAGGCATAATTTGTGAATATCATCAAGGCCGATCAAGGATCGTCCTGGCTGATAATTTAAAAATACAATATACCTTAATTGTCTATGGCGGCAACTTCTTTCTGTTTTGAGCATATCGTCCTAGCCGATACACGTATCGTCCAGGCCGATATGTTAATGACGGCTGCCTTAATTAAGAATCCTTATTTAAACTTTCTATTTTAATCCTGATCGTCCAGGCCGATAAAAAAATCGTCCTGGCCGATATGAGTAAAAACAAAAATTCTAAGTCTCTCAAGTGTGTGTGTAGGGTTACTTAGCATCAGTCTCTTTGACCATTACAAGTAGACTCAAAAAGTGAAAAACAAAAGTATAGACTGACTCAACCCTAAACCTACGCAATCCTGAACTGGCTTTGTCTTGTTCGTCCGATCTTCGATTCCTGAAAAGTTAGAAGCAACAAGCAGTCCAAGAGAAATAGTGTTTGTCAATCATCAAAACATAAGCCATGAAAATAAATTTGCAACACTAGTGTTGTACCGGCGGTTTACCGACGCTTCCCGGCGGTTAATTTAACTCACGCCGGCCGCCTAACTGCCAGTTAGCCGTCGTTGAAGGACCGCCGGTAAGCCGTCGGTAACTTAACCGGCGGTACATCGGCCGGAACACCGCCTGTACAAAGCAGTGGAATAACCTGCGGTATATGCCGCCGGAAAGCCGTCGGCTAATTAAGCCGTCGGTAAAAACCGCCGACAAATAGTTTCCTACTCCATTTTTTTCTGGCGGTTCTATACCCGCCACAAAGCCGCCGGTATCTTCAAATACCGCCAGTTTTTTCACCCAAACCGCCAGAAAAAACCGCCGGTTTTGGGTGATTTTTCTGTAGTGAACTCTCAAGTCAATAAAGCATTCCCCCACTAATTAATAAACTCACTCAATATGGTCACTTTAAGTTTCAAAGAATTTTCATTGATCCACACTTTGGACAAATAACAAATACATGTTTGAAGGTACCAATTATTTACACCAAGTAACTTTACAATTATATCATTGCATAATTTTTGGACCTCAAAGAAACTTCAATTAAATAATTGAATGATCAAGATATTCATAAGATGCTAGGGGAGATTAAAAAAAGAAACTCATGAACATATTTTTAGCCCTAAAGAGTCTCTAGAGTCATTAGGTTTGTGATTGTATATATGATGACACAAACTCAAGCTTTCTCTAATAAAATATGTAAGGTTAAAATAACTTTAGAAAATTTTTAATAATTATAAATCCTACAAATTTAATTAAAATTTTTTTTATTCATTCATATGATTTAATATATGTCATAAAATTTTGACTAAAATTCAAAGTCATTTTGATAATTTTTTTTATTAAATGGTTATACACTCTATAAATATTTTTTTAATTATAATTGAAATTATAATTTTTAAGTTTAATCTCATCAAATTTATTTCATTTCTTAGATATAAAATTATATATATAATTTATATTGACTATATTACCAATATTTAATGTTTTAACTAATATTATTCATTTAATATATATGCACTTATATTTTTCTTCGTGACTATAACGCTGACACGGCTACCACTCGAAAAGCTTGTTTGACGCAACTCAACTTAGTCTGGTAGGTTGGGACCTTTGGTTCCCAATCAACTTAAGTTCGAGTCTTGCGCATATGATGTGTGTATAAATTTGTCTTAATTTGCCTAAATTCTCCCCCCCCCCCCACAAAATAATAATAATAATAAAAAATAAATAGCTTATTTGTATAAAGGTTTGCATTGAATTCAAAATACTACTATAAAATTATAGAATAAATAAGCAAATATTTTTCTTGTTCTCTTACTATTTAATATTACATAAATGCCTCCAGCAAACTCTCTTGGCCTTGTATAGTAGAAGGCTAGAAGCTAAGGCCAATCATTGCTCAGCACTAAATGTAGCCATTAATGTTTACAAAGGCCTATTTCATAAAAATAATAATTGTGTTTGAATTGGTAACAAATTTGTTGAAAATAAATTTTATGGTAAATGATTATTTTTTAACCCCTACAGAAATAAGCTTTATCATTTCTATTACATTCAAATGGATATACTTATTAATACATAAAGATATGATTTAGGATATTTTTTAAGAGTTTATAAATATCACTCAAATTTCAGGCAGAGAGTTATTATTATTATTATTTTTTTGGAAATCTCTCTCTCTCATTCTCACTCATGCATCTCTAAAAAATTCATTTTATCAACATGAATCTCAAGAAAATATTTGAATTTAAAACTTCCCAAATTAAATTTGTAGCCAATTTAAGAAACTTGTAGTCAAAATGAACGTTTTAATGACCTAAATCCATCACAGCACAAGTGATCTCACCCGACTCCATATGAGCTCAAATCAAACATTTCAAACATAATAAAAAACTTCTAGAATTTTACATGCTTATAGTCATATCAAGCAGAATGATGATGTGCGTAAACTCACGAGTTCAAGATCATTCAATTCTGACGTCGTTATGACACTCAAATGTTGGATAAAAAAGTTTGATAATTGGGATAAACATGGACTATTCGATGTAACATTTTGTACTTTAAACAAATTTAACAAAATTCTCCAGACCCTCTTAAAAAGCTACAAATGACGCCTCATTTTTTTACATAAAGAAGGTTCAGGAGCTATTAGAGCTGCAAAACTCTATTGCATTTTCCAATGATCACTATCAAGAACCACCATCAACAATTGATATGATCATCATCACCTAACTTCTTTCATTCCATTATTATCGCATGACCACTAGTATCCATCCGTATTATTGGACGGTAACTATTTAACTATGGACGTTAGACTTATATTATCCCTATAAAGAAAATCTGTCAATTATTCTAAATTGTATAGTCTCATCTTCTTCCACTGTAGATAAAAGTGTATTATTATATTTTTAATAAACAATAAATTGGTATATGCTTTAAGAAGCAGTGAGATAGTCGTCTCAAACGAAGCCTTAGTGTGAAGGAGATCTTAATTTCAGTAGTAGAATCTTAGTTTGTGGATTTGGCTAAGTATGGACATAGGTAGAGACTGAATCACATAAAAATTGACCTGTGTTTTAAATTTTTTGTATTTTTATTTTATAATTTTTATTGTTTCATAACTTATTTAACTTGATAATTGTTTATTATAATTTAATACACTAATTCACCCCTACCCTCTCATCTTGATTGCCATAAGCATCATTTCTTACTAGAAAGATGTGTTGAGGACACATAATGTTATAGCCAAAAGTGAACACTTTATTTCCATAGCTATCACACCCTATTGATGATAATTCAAGTTGCCTTTTAAGACGAGTTTGCAACAAGCGCTCTTAGCCTCATTCACATGAACACGAACCTTCACTTGAACCTCCATAAAACTTCTAGAATTTTCCAAGCATTCCTCCTCATTAATATAAATTATTATTCCAATCCTCTTTGAACATTCTATTGGTTCTTTCTTAGCTTAGCTTTGCTGGAAATCTTATCTTAGCCTTTAGCATGGGTTGAATATGATTTAACCCCAAGTGAATATAGCCTCAAATGGGATATAGAGATGATTATAAGAGAAACTTATTAATTGTTGATTCCAACGTAACCCGAGTATGAATTAGTTCTCTTCAAATAGGTATGGCCTTAGCTAGCCTTAGGGGTTAACATATGTTTATATGTGACCTTAATTGATTTTTTAACCTTAGTAGTAGGTTATTGGTCGGTAGAGCTATAAAAATAAGTAAGGAAAATTAGTGAATATGGAGAATCAGTAGAAAGTTATAGTATCTATATAAATATTCCCATCAACATAAAAATCTAGAATATGTCACCTCACATTTACTTATAAAGTTTAGAGGGCTGTAAGAAATGTTGCATCTAGAAAAAAAATATGAAGTGAATACTAAAAAATTGCATAGATATATGGACTAGCTAAATGATGTACACATAGATTCCTATCTATGAGTGGCTCCCTCCTCTCAGGAGAATGCCTTTGACGAGTCTTAGAGGGAGAGTATCTTGGACGAGTCTTCAAGATCTGGCTCATAAGTCTAGTATGTGAAAGCAAGTCCCTACTAATTTGAGGTGAACCCTTATGAATGAGAGTCGAGCCCCTATAGAAGACGGGTGAGTCCCCTGAGTAAAGGTAACTATGAGCCGGGAATGAGTTTAGCTAGTGAGGTTACAGTCATAGGCTTAAAAGGTGTACGATTTTTGTACCTTGATCGAGTATGTCTATGGTAGACGAGTCGCCTTTCTCATGGACAATTGCTACAGGTAAGCGAGTTCTGTCGAGGTGATTTATCTTCAACGAATTCCCTAGATTATTCGGAGCAAGCAATCCTCCATCTGATTCAACTACTCAAAATAACAAAATATAATTGCTTTACATGTAAAATATATCCCCCTTTCGTTAGAAATCTCTATAAATCTTTTTGGTTGGGCATCTTACATACTCACAATATCCTAAAAGATGTTGGATCCAAATTTTCCCTTAGGTAACACCCGATTTTTTTCTTGCAAACATATATCAAATTTAACAAATAAAAAAGAGATAGAGAAAACCACATATGTAGGCTTTGAGGATTTCACTATATTTTTGTTAGAAAGGAAAAATTGATGTTATTTATGAACAAAATGTGTTGCACTTATATTTCAACGCCCTTATAAATGTTAGTATATGTTCACTTTTATATGAATGATTATATTTTAGTGGTATAAATAAAATTATAGAGTAAGACTTAATTACACTTAATGTCCAATATATTTTTAGCAATAGTTGTAAAGCACTTTGGTAACCCTTAATGAGTTCCAAATTACGGATGTGATTATTGAGATAGAACACCCTTTGGCAATCTCTCTAGCAAGTCCTCTTAGCAAGTTCATTATAAGTGAATGATATCTTTATGTAACTTGATTACTTTAGTTGTTGAGTTCCTTGGGAATGTATATTCATTTTTCTAGAGACTTCAGCTTAGAAGCAAGTTAATATATATGAATTTAATAAAAATGCTCTTTGGTCGACTTAATACTTTTAGCTAATTAATTCAAGTGATTAATAACATGTTGAACATAATTCATGATGATCATATTGTTTCATTAGACATAAGCTATATTGGCTGCTTCAAAAATTTTTAGGACATTGTATTTATGTTTTTTGGATTTGTTTTGATGGACGGACGATGTTGAATCCTTTGATCGTGGATCGTTCGTCTAACATTTGAAGGTCTTAATCACATCGAAATTCAATGATCTTGGGTGTCACGACCCGACCCGAGACGGATCCCGCCCGCACCGGGCTGCGATCAGCTTAACAAACAGACAGACCAGGATCTGACTTTGGAATTTGCTTCGGAACTGATTCTTCCAAATATTTCAACTCAAAAACAGACAAACACAGAGCTACTATGAAACATCAAATGCAGCAGAAAAAATCATCTATATTTTTCTTTTCCTCAAAACAACCATCTACAAATACAGTACATGGCTGACAGAGAAAACAAAGAAGAAAAGCCATGACTGTACAAAATAAAAAAAAAGTACAAAATACCTATAACTAATCTGATCAGACTCTGAACTCTAGTCCAAGACCACCTTCCCTTTCCCAGAGCCTGAAAAAAACACACGCAGAAAATAAGGGTGAGCTCAACAGCTCAGCAAAGCAACAAACCTTCAATCAAAACTTCCCGAATCCAAAACCAAACCCTTCAAACAAAATCCGTACAGAAACCAGAACATAATCAGACAGATAACAAAATCGTACAGATCAGAACGAAACAGATCAAATAAGAACAGATACAGACATATATCAAATCAGAACAGATACGGAATAGCTTAAACAGAACTGTATGGAAACAGAAGTCATATCAAATCAGATATCAGATAGTATTGTAATTAATAGCTAAATTCCCTGACACTGACAGAATCTCTACGGATTCTGGCCCCTTATGCCTCCCTTTGTGCTCACGGCACCAGAACAGATGTGCTTATAGCACAAGAACAGAATTCATCGGATCCGGAACAGAACAGATATCAAATTTCAGATTGAGCTCATTTCAGATTTCCCAGATACTAACTGAATCTCTTAGGATCCAGGCCCCTTATAACTCCCTTTATATAGCATATATAGATAGCATATCAATTCAGAAGAAATCCGGACGAATTCAGAAATCAAACAAAAATCGGGCAGAACAACGGCTGTATACGGAATTTACATAATTTTTCCTGAAAAATCATAGAATACCAAATTCGCACAGAATATAGATAACAACATTTCAGAATATTTATTCTATTGCCACAACATTTAATCTCATCACAGAAAAATACAGGCGAAATAAAACACCGCCGAATTCAAAATATCCGAACAAAAATCTCAAGAAAATAACCAAAATGTGCACACTCGGCACGTCAACAACATACGGAAACTTAGGCGGTAAAAACTGAACCAGTTGGAAAATACGGACGAAATTAGCTAACAAAAACGAAATCCGGACTGAAAAGTCGTTCAAATTGCACCGTTCTAAAAATTGAGAAAGGCGGAATGTGCCTTACCTTGCGTACAGCAATATCTTGAACAATCTCGTCGGACAAAAATGGACCTACATCGCCCGAAAATCAGCTTTTCCAAAAGTTCTCTCGACTTTCTCTCTCCTCAGAACTTTAGATATTTTATTTTGATTTTCTCTCTCTTCAAAATGACCTAATTTCAGCTTTAAAATACTCAGATCGTCCTGGCCGATCGCACGATCGTCCTGGACGATCAGACCAATTTCACATCATCTTGGGACGATTTCGCAGGACGATTCAGGACGCTAATTAATTTTCAAAAACCCCTTGCTCTCTGACTTGTGCCATCCACTGATCGTCCCGGGACGATGCCTCGATCGTCCTGGACGATCAGACCAAAAACCCATCGTCCTGGCCGATTCCTTAGACGATCCTCAGGACGATAATTAATTATGAAAAAGTCATGCTCTTTATCTTTTGCACTGAACTGATCGGCCTGGGACGATGCCCTATCGGCCTGGCCGATCCTGGGAGAAAAATCACCTGGAGCAATCTGGGCAATTTCTGGAGCAAATTTCAACTAATCGTCTCAGGACGATCCCAGATCGTCCTGGACGATCCTGGAGCAGAAACAGAACTTCACAATCTCCCCAACTTCAAAAAAATGTCGTCCTCGATATTGTCCAATCCAAACAGCGTCAGAACAAGTATGGGTACGACTGTCTCATATCAGACTCCTTCTCCCAAGTAGCTTCCCGCGCAGTACGATGCTTCCACTACACTTTCACCATCGGAATCTCTTTACTTCGTAGCTTTCAGACGTCGTATGCCAAAATCAACTCTGGCTCTTCCTTATACGCCAGATTCTCCTGAATCTCAACTTCGTCAGCTGACAGCTTCTTCCCAGAGTCAGATACCCACTTTCTCAAAGTGGATACGTGAAACACATTATGCACGTTAGGCATCGAATCAGAAAGCAACAGTCGGTAAGCAGATTTTCCAATCCTTTCCAGAATTTCAAAAGGTCCAACATACCTTGAACTGAGCTTGCTCACCTGGCCAAATCTGCTCACACCCTTCATCGGGCTGACTTTGACATACACAAAGTCACCAACCTGAAACTCAACAAACCTTTGCTTCTGATTGTAATATTTCTGCTGTCGATCCTAAGCCGCTTTCAATCTTTCTTTAATCAAGCTGATCTTCTTAACAGTTTCTTCAAAGAAAGTGGCACCCAGTTCCTGTCTATCTCCGACCTCAGTCAGAGTCAAAGGAGTACGGCACTTCCTGCCATACAGAGCCTCGTACGATGCCATACCGATGCTAGACTAAAAACTGTTGTTATAGGCAAACTCAATCAGAGGAATGTGATCTTCCCAGCTTCCTCCAAAATCTAAAACACAAAGCCTCAACAGATCTTCCAGTACCTGAATGGTCCTCTCAGACTGTCCGTCGGTCTGAGAATGAAAGGTTGTACTGAAATGCAGTTTCGTACCCAAGCCTTGCTGAATGCCCTTCCAAAGTCTGGAAGTAAATCGTCAGTCTCGATCAGATACGGTCACTTTAGGCACACCATGCAATCTGACTATTTCCTTCACATATATCTATGCCAAACGATCCACCGGATCGGTCTGCCTGATCGGAAGAAAATGGGCAGACTTTGTCAGTCGATCTACAACCACCCAAATGGCGTCGTGTCCTTGTCTAGATCGAGGAAAACCCATCACAAAGTCCATCGTTACCTCCTCCCACTTCCACTCAGGGATAGGCAACGACTGCAACAGTCCACCTGGTCGCTGATGCTCTGCCTTCACCAACTGACAGGCTTCGCATCTCGACACAAACTCTGCCACATCCTTCTTCATCCCAGGCCACCAAAACAAAAGCTTCATGTTTGCATACATCTTACCACTGCTTGGATGAATAGTGTAGCCTGAATGATGAGATTCGTACAGAATCTCCTGCCTCAAATCTCCAAACACAGGAATCCACAACCTGTTCTTGCAGTAAATAGCACCAGAATCAGAAATTCGAAGTTCAGGAGTCTTACTAGATCCAATCTGAGCAATCAACTTCGAATAATCAGAATCTAACTTCTGGGCTTCCTGAATCCTTGCTTCCAAAGAAGACTGAATACTCATCTGAGCCAAATCCAAACCACTGGAGGAAATCACCTCCAACTGCAATCGCTCCATGTCTCGAATCAGGAAATCATCAAAAGTAAGCTGCAAACCTGATAATCCAGAAGACTTCCTGCTCAGAGCGTCCGCTACCACATTAGCCTTCCCAGGCTGATACTGAATGGTCAAATCATAATCCTTGATCAACTCGAGCCATCTTTTCTGTCTCAGATTCAGATCTTTCTGAGTGAAAATGTACTTCAGGATTTTATGATCAGTAAAAATCTCACATCTGACGCCATACATGTAATGACGCCAAATCTTCAAAGCAAACACAACAGCAGCTAACTCCAAATCATGCGTCGGGTAATTCTTCTCATGTGGTTTCAATTGTCTAGAAGCATAAGCAATTACCCTTCCATGCTGCATCAAAACACAACCCAAACCTTTCAGTGAAGCATCACTAAACACCTGAAATCCTTTCGTACCTGACGGAAGTGCTAACACTGGACCTGAAGTCAAACAGTCCTTCAATCTCTGAAAACCAGCTTCACACTCCGGTGTCCAAACAAAAGGCACTGCCTTCTGCGTCAGTCTCGTCAAAGGCATCGAAATCTGTGAAAATCCCTTCACAAATTTCTTGTAATATCCGGCCATGCCCAAGAAACTACGTACCTCAAATACCATAGTCGGCCTCGGCCAATCAGCAACCGCCTGAATCTTCTGGAGATCAACAGAAATGCCTTCTCCACTCACCACATGCCCCAGAAATGAAATGCTCTTCAGCCAGAATTCACACTTGGAGAACTTGGCATACAGCTGATGCCGCCTCAAAGTCTCCAACACAATGCTCAAGTATCTGGCATGATCATCCTCAGAAGCAGAATATACCAAAATATCGTCGATGAAGACGATCACAAACTGATCCAGAAACTCCCTGAACACTCGGTTCATCAGATCCATAAAAATAGCAGGCGCGTTGGTTACCCCAAAAGGTATAACCAAGAACTCATAATGCCCGTACCGAGTACTGAAAGCTATCTTCACCACATCTGCTTCCTTTACCTTCACCTGATAGTAACCGGATCTCAAATCAATCTTCGAAAATACCGAAGATCCGGAAAGTTGGTCAAACAAGTCATCTATCCGAGGCAAAGGATACTTGTTCTTGATTGTGACTTTGCTCAAATCTCTATAGTCAACACACATACGGAGTGTCTCGTCCTTCTTCCTCACAAACAGTACAGGTACTCCCCTGGGAGAAACACTAGGACGGACAAAGCCTCTGTCAACCAACTCTTGAAGCTGAATTTTCAACTCAGAAAGTTCTTTCGGTGCCATCCTATACGGAGCTTTTGATATCGGAGCGGTACCCGAAAAAATATCAATAGAGAACTCCACATCTCTATCCAGAGGTAAACCAACCAACTCCTCTGGAAAAACGTCTGCAAACTCCCGTACTACAGGGATCTCAGAAACAGAACCAACCTCCAGGTTCAGATCCCGCACCGAAGCCAAAAATACTGGACATCCCTTCTTCCACATTCTGCTCACCTCCAACATAGAAATCAGACTGGAGAGAATACCTCGTAATCCCTGAAATAGACATCGCTCTCCAGCCATAAGAAAGCTCACTTGCTTCTTCAGACAGTCAATCTGAGCCTCGTACAGACTCAGCCAATCCATGCCCAAAATCACGTCATACGAAGAAATCAGCAACAGAATCAGACTTGATTTTCACTTCTTGTTAGAAATCTCAATATCACAAAAACAAAACTTACGGGCAATCAGATTACTTACAGCCGACAAAATCACTGAAAGAGAAACCGACAACAAAATCGAGTCTAGATGCAAGGCATCAAAACAACGCTCAGACAAAAACGAGTGACTGGCTCCATAATCAAACAAAACTCGACAGGGCTGATCAGAAATATAAATCATACCTGTTACAACATCCGGAGCATCTCGAGCCTCCTGCTGACTCAAACTATAAACTCGTGGCTGAACTGGAGCTGGAGCTGAAGCAACAGAACTACTGGGCTCTCTCTGACTAGCAGTAGGTGGTCTCCGTGGTGCAGAACTCGATCCACCATCTCTACTAGTAAATCCCTCAGAGCATGGAGGAACAGTCCTCGGTCTTCCTGCTGAACTGGCAGGTCTGACAAAGCCCTCAGATCGAAACTCAGAACGCCGATCAAATCCAGTCTGTGGACACTCTGCAATACGATATCCTGGCTGACCACATCGGAAACACAGACCAGCCATCCTGTAGCACTGGCCAAGGTGTCGCCGTCCACAACTCTGGCACACAGGTGCCATACTGACAGATCCAGAACTCGTCGTACTGGTAGCAGTACCAGACAACCATCCACTCCTCCTAGAGTCACCAGATCCAGAACCAGATCCAAATCTCCTCTTCCCAAAGGAACCACTGCCTGAAGCCTCGCCTCCAAACCTCTTCCTACTCGTAGTCCACCGCTGCTGAGTAGCCATCAGGTCATTCTCAATCAGACGAGCTCGCTCCACAAGCTCAGAAAAATCAGTGATACGGAACGGTATCAGGGGCTGCCTCAGAGTATCTCGTAATCCCCTCAGGAATCTGTAGCACCTCTCAGCAGAAGTACTAACCAGCTGCGGAGCATACCTGGCTAATACAGTAAACTCAGCCTCATACTGCATCACTGTCTTGCTCCCCTGAACAAGCCTCAGAAAGGTCTCCTGCATCTGCTGTCGTGCAGAAGGGGGAACGAACCAGTCTCGGAACACCTTAGTGAACTCTTCCCAGGTAATCATAGAGTTCAATCTGCCCTGAAACTTGGCCTCTTGCTGGCCAACCCACCAATGCTCAACCTCACCATCCAACAAAAATACTACCAAAGGTACCTTCCTGTCTAACGGACACTGTATGTCGTCGAAGGTCTTCTCTATCCTCCTCAACCACTCCTCAGCTGCTCTGGGCTCAACAGCGCCCTCAAACCTCGGAGGTTTCAACCTCAGAAACATCTGGAGATGTTTATCAATATTATCAGATCTGACAGTAGAAGCTCTGCTCTGAGTCTCGCTCATCATCTGAGCAACTAGCGTAGCAAACTGAGACAGTGTATCAGCATCGGCCACTGGGGCTGTACTTCCCACTGGTGTTGCCTGACTGGCACTCTGCCCATCAGTCATGTCTAGGTTTGCCTGATCCATACAAAAAATCCAGAAAAATCTGGAAAACTATCACAAAAACAACACAATAAAAAACCAAACAAACCAAAACTACCCCAGACAGACTCACTTACAGATCACTTCCTATAGCTCTGTCTTACGCAAACCAAATTCCAAAACCATTGCTCTGATACCACCAAAAGCTTGTCACGACCCGACCTGAGACGGATCCCGCCCGCACCGGGCCGCGACCAGCTTAACGAACAGACAGACCAGGATCTGGCTTTGGAATTTGCTTCGGAACTGATTCTTCTAAATATTTCAACTCAAAAACAGACAAACACAGAGCTACTATGAAACATCAAATGCAGCGGAACAAATCATATATATTTTTCTTTTCCTCAAAACAATCATCTACAAATACAGTACATGGCTGACAGAGAAAACAAAGAAGAAAAGCCATGACTATACAAAATCAAAAAAAGTACAAAATACTTATAACTAATCTGATCAGACTCTGAACTCTAGTCCAAGACCTCCTTCCCTTTCCCAGAGCCTGAAAAAAACACACGCAGAAAACAAGGGTGAGCTCAACAGCTCAGCAAAGCAACAAACATCCAATCAAAACTTCCCGAATCCAAAGCCAAACCCTTCAAACAAAATCCATACAGAAACCAGAACAGAATCAGACAGATATAAAAATCGTGCAGATCAGAACGAAACAGATCAAATCAGAACAGATACGGACATATATCAAATCAGAATAGATACAGAATAGCTCAAACATAACTGTACGGAAACAGAAGTCATATCAAATCAGATATCAGATAGTATTGTAATTAATAGCTAAATTCCCTCACACTGATAGAATCTCTACGGATTCTGGCCCCTTATGCCTCCCTTTGTGCTCACGGCACTAGAACAGATGTGCTTATAGCACCAGAACAGATGTGCTTATAGCACCAGAACAGAATTCATCGGATCCGAAACAGAACATATATCAAATTTCAGATTGAGCTCATTTCAGATTTCCCAGACACTAACTGAATCTCTTAGGATCCAGGCCCCTTATAACTCCATTTATATAGCATATACATATAGCATATCAATTCAGAAGAAATCCGGACGAATTCAGAAATCAGACAAAAATCAACCAGCACAACGGCTGTATACGGAATTTACACAATTTTTCCTGAAAAATCACAGAATACCAAATTCACACAGAATATAGATAACAACATTTCAGAACATTTATTCTATTGCCACAACATTTAATCTCATCACAGAAAAATACAGGCGAAATAAAACACCGCCGAATTCAAAATACCCGGACAAAAATCTCCTTAAAAATAACCAAAATGTGCACACTCGGCACGTCAACAACATATGAAAACTTACGCGGTAAAAACTGAACCAGTCGGAAAATACGGACGAAATTAGCTAACAAAAATGAAATCCGGACAGAAAAGTCATTCAAATTGCACCGTTCTGAAAATTGAGAAAGGCGGAATGTGCCTTACCTTGCGTACAACAATATCTTGAACAATCCGTCGGACGAAAACGGACCGGCGTCGCCCGAAAATCAGCTTTTCCAAAAGTTCTCTTGACTTTCTCTCTCCTCAGAACTTTAGATATTTTATTTTGATTTTCTCTCTCTTCAAAATGACCTTATTTCAGCTTTAAAATACTCAGATCGTCCTGGCCGATCGCACGATCGTCCTGGCCGATCGCACGATCGTCCTAGACGATCAGACCAATTTCACATCGTCTTGGGACTATTTCGAAGGACGATTCAGGACGATAATTAATTTTCAAAAACCCTTGCTCTCTGACTTGTGCCATCCACTGATCGTCCCGGGACGATGCCTCGATCGTCCTGGACGATCAGACCAAAAACCCATCGTCCTGGCCGATTCCCTGGACGATCCTCAGGACGATAATTAATTTTGAAAAAGTCCTGCTCTCTGTCTTTTGCACTGAACTGATCGACCTGGGACGATGCCCCTATCGGCCTGGCCGATCCTAGGAGAAAAATCACCTGGAGCAATCTGGGCAATTTCTGGAGCAAATTTCAACTGATCGTCCCAGGACGATCCCAGATAGTCCTGGACGATCCTGGAGCAGAAACAGAACTTCACATTGGGCTTGTTAGATTTGTATCGTTGAGTCGCTAGATTTGACTATAAGCACTTCATATTTGAACCGTTTGGTAACTCAAATTCTGGTTCGAACTTTCCAATAGCGCTTCAGGTGCTTGATTTGGACTCATTTGGGCTCAGATTGATTTGAATTTGGTGTCGTTGAGTTTGTATTTATGAGACGCTCAGTTTGACTATAAGTTCACTAAAATCGAAGTGCATGTGATCCTGGATTTTAATTTTTGAAGTTTCCAGCTTGATTTTGCCTCGCGATTTGTGCCCGATCAAGATAATTTTTTTACAATATATCAATTACAATAAAAAAGAATTACAGTTTTTTTTCAACTAATCAATGAGATTACTTCAAAAATTACATTAAAAAGGGTAATTAAAATGCTATAATAATAATAATAATAGTAAGAGTGAAATTAAAATTTTTATGAAGGCGGTGGACACTTATAGCCTTACAGCCTTATGGCGACATTTTGTTCGTCACGATTAAGCTGTATATCAATAATTAGTCTTGAATTCTTCATGTGCAGCATAATTAGATGATATGATAATTGCTAACACTATGCTTCAATGGACCCTCTTACTTAAGGGTTAAATTGCTCATAAACCCCCAAGCATAGGACAAAACAATGTCATAGTTCCTCTTTCATTTGATAAGATCATCTTTAACTTTAAGTTAAGATTAGATCCATCAAGCTTCTCCTTAATTATGTGTCTAATGAGTCCTAAGTTGAGCTTGTGGTTGGTCTTTTGATCTAACATCTAATGTTTGAGTTTATTCTAATTTAGAGCATTTGATCTCAAACGTACTAAAGTTTACCAATTTCTTAGCTCGCAAGTTTTATAAATTATAAGTATTTATTTGAAGTGCAATGAATATATCATACTTCTTAATCCATTTTTTAAACCTAGCGTTAAAAATTTGTTTTTGACTTTGTTTATGATATCTTTCTTACTGCTTCTTAAAATAGTTTTTTAATACAAAAATTTTTAATTTTTGTACTAAAAATTTACTTTAAGAAACAATAAGAAAGCTGTCCCAAACAAAATCTTCATCTCATAGATATGCAGTGCCCCATTTAACTATTTATTGCTCTTGAAAAGTTGTCTAAAACATGCAATTGAATTGAGCACAAACTCGGGCATGAGGTCATTATATCGATAATTATTAAATTAGACTTATTTTAGGCGTGGACCTTTATAGGATATGATGTGCTATTCATGTGATCTCCATATTTTGAATTCTTTCTTTTAGCTTTATAATACGTGTAGAATCAGAATGCCTCATCAATTTATTAGTTTCATGCAGATCAAAAATTTGGGTTATAATCTCGCATAGATGCAGTGGCGGAGCCAGAAAATATATCTATGCCGGGGTTTTTTTTTATTATTATTATTTTCCTTCAACTTTTTACATCCAGGCTTAGGACCAATATAATCAGTATTAAAAATGATAAAACTTTGGTAGTGAATTAGTTTATTTTCTTCCTTCACAAAATGACTTCAATCATCAAATCCCTTGATTTCTGCTAGAACATGTTTAATATATTAACTAAATATGTGATATTAAAAATCTCATTGCACAAAAAAAATCATAAAATCTCTTTAAGATCGAATCAATATAGGATTAAGATAATATCAATCAAGAAAAAAATGTAAATGAATAGGAAATTAAATTGGGAGTGATTTGAATGGATGATCAATCTTGATCGTGGACTGTTTATTGGACATTTAAATGTCTTAGTGATATCAGAATTTGGCGATCTCGGGCTCGTTGGATTCGTCTTGTCTAGCCGCTCGATTCGACTATAAGAATGTCATGTTTGAAAACCTTTTGGTAATACAAAGTATGGTTAATTTGAACCTTCTAAATATGCTTCGGGTCTTTGATTTGGAGTCATTTGGGTTCGTATTGAGTTGAATTTGGTGTTGTTGGGTTCGTATTTTTGAGACGTTCGGTTTGACTATAAGTTTACTAAAATCGGAGTTCATATGGTCTCCGATTTAATTCTTGAAGTTTTCAACTTGATTTTATCTTGGCTCAATTTTAGTTCCGATCGGACGTAGCTCTACGTCCGATCGGAGGACCTAATAATTGTTCCTATATCACACCAACTTATGCATATTGTATGTTCACATAATCACATTATTATTTACACCAACAAAGGATAATTAATAAACTGACTAATCACACATCATTTGCACATAAAATAATACTTGAAATATTCATTGGAGCAATAAACACATATATGAGAGATTGATATTGTATGAATGATGGTATCTTATTCAAGAAAAAAAAAAAGAAAAATGACATAATTTGTTAATAGCTCAAATGGAGAAACTGAAATTATAGTCTATGTTTCATCAAACGCGATACATTACGGCTTCGTTTGGTTATCCTCCACTTTTTCTAAAAGTCGATTTTAAAATAATTGTTTGAGAAAACGGAGAAGTAAATACCTTAAAGCTTTTTAAAACAGTACAAAAATACAGTTTCCCAAAAAGTATTTCTGCAAAAGTGTCACAAACAAATAACACCAAAAAAAAATTTCTCCATTTCCAAACGGAGAAGGCAAAAAAAATGCCCAAACAAGCAAAGCCTACCTCTAGTTTTAGATCAATCTCTATCACTTCTTTTTTTATTATTTGCTTCATTTTTTTTTATAAATGTTTAATTAAATTAGCTATCTTCTTATATTTGCTCTTATACAATACAAGAATATTGATATTTGATTGATTAACATATAAATATTGTTGTAAGAGCATCCGTTCAAACACTTGTTCAAAAAATATTCAAAGCACATTCTTTAATATTTCATCAAACTCTACATTAGATATAAAAATATTAAAAATAGTAATTATGTTT
The DNA here is from genome assembly GCA_019514585.1 of Dendrobium officinale. Lineage (NCBI taxonomy): Eukaryota > Viridiplantae > Streptophyta > Magnoliopsida > Asparagales > Orchidaceae > Dendrobium > Dendrobium officinale. The sequence continues at coordinate 15,781,879 of CM033699.1, read as the reverse complement.
GTAAAAATAAGAGATGAACTAAAAAATGTCAAGACACGGAGAAATTTTTACGTGTGTAGTTCGGATGTGAGAACAATCTGAATTTTGTGAGGGTACACAACAAATACATAGTAAAAAATAAAAACTATATATTTGTTGTGTATCTATTGTGTGCCCTCACAGAATTCGGATAGTTCTCCCGTTGAAGACCAACAATTACAATGATCTATCCATATCACGATAAAATTTTATAAATATTACTCGGGCCTGTCAACCATGGCTATATACTCGTTGAGCTAAGAAAGTTTGAACTAAAATATTATGACGATAACAATGAAAGAAGCCAAACTTAACGATTTAAAAATAAAAAGATAATATTATAGATCGAAACAAATATTTTCCACAAGCAAATTTCTCCAATTTTAATTCAAAATCCTATAGTTGTATCTAATTTTTATTTAATTTTTAATCGCTAAACCAAGCGAGGGGATTGGGGGACGACGGAGGGAGAACTCGGTCGACATCGACACAGCGGCATCGTATACTTGTAGTCACCGGTGGGATCGCCGGTGCTGGCGAGTTCCTTGTACTTTCTCCATCCTCTTAGCTTCCCCCTTTCCTCTGAGCTAAAGAAAGAAATAGTTTCGTAAGGAGTCACGACAGCGAGCACCTTAGGGTTCCTCTGAGGCTCTAACCTTTTATTACTGCTTTGTGTTCTCAACTCTTAGGGGCTGTTTGGCAACAAGTGGGATTTAACTTTAGTGGGATTTAGTAAATTCTGTAAATCCGAATTTAGTAAATCCGAAATGTGTTAAATCCTAAAAACTGTTTGGTATGTTAAATATTAAATCTTATTAAATCATGAGAAACTGTTTGGTAACATATATCAGGATTTATAGTGGTTAGGGATTTAAGTTTAAAGAAAATATTTATGAAATTAAGATCATTGTATAAAAAATAATAAAATCAATTTTAGGTCATATAAAATGACAAAAAATTCAATAAAAAGTTAATTACAAACTAACATGGACCAAAATGAGAGTTGAAATATTAAATAAGCTAATTATATTAATATTTAATTACTAATTATATCATTAGTTAATCAATTAAGTTAAATTAGATGATTAATTTATGCACTAATTCTATTATTAATTATTGAATTAATTAACTTAATTATTATTTGTTTAAATTATATAAATTAAGTTAATCGATAATAGCTTTGAGGCGTCTAGGGTTTGTTTTTCATTTTTTCTTTTCGTCGTTGCTGTTCGGCTTCGTTGATTCGCAGGAGGTGTACAAATTGCGCGCGTCGCTACTTCGGTTCCTTCGTGGCTGTTCGACTTCGCTCCTTCGGCTTCGTTGATTCGCTGGAGGTGTACAGATTGCGCGCGTCGCTACTTCGGTTCCTTCGTGGCTGTTCGACTTCGCTCCTTCGACGACTTTCCCTTCTTGTCGGATCGGAAGTTACGACATTTTGATTGGAAGCAAGAACAGGAGCTCGCTGGCTGTGAAGGAAACTTTCTCCCTTTCGCGCGCTTCTAATGTTAAATCCCGTTAAATCCACCGAACCGAGGGATTTAGTAAATCCGAGATTTAAGCCGTAAATCTGGGATTTACGGAATCCCGTGATTTAACGCGCGCACAAAAACCGTTTGGCTGGATTTAGCGTAAATCTGACTTAAATCCCACGATAAATCCGATACCAAACAGCCCCTTAGCGTCTGTTTGGTGTCAAAATGAGATTTAGCTTTAGTGAGATTTAGTAAATTCTGTTAATTTGAATTTAGTAAATTCTGAGAGAGTTAAATTTTAAATTTTTTTTGATATGACAAATATTAAATCATATTAAATTCTGAGAAATACTTTGATCATATATTTTAGAATTTATGATACTTAGAAATTTAAATGTGAAAAAGATAATTATATATTAAAATATAAAATTTTAATTAAAAAAATAACATGTTATGAATTTAATAGTGTTAAATACAAATTAATCATTAATTATTATTTATACTATTTATTATATATTTAATAATATATATTTTAAGTTATATTAATTAAACTAATTAATAATTATATAAATAAATTTAATTACTAATTATATTGCTAATTTATCAATTAAGTTAAATTTGATAATTAATTTATGCATTAATTATACTATTAATTATTTAATTAATTTACTTAATTATTAATATTTTAAATTGTATTAATTAAGTTAATCAATAATATTAGAGGCGTCTAGGTTTTGCGTTTCATCTTCTCCTTTCGTCGTTGCTGTTCGGCTCGTTGCTTGGCAGGAGGTGTAGAGATTGCACGCGTCGCTTCTTCTGCTCCTTCGTGGCTGTTCGACTTTGCTCCTTCGACGAATTTCCCATCCTGTTGGATTGGAAGCTACGACATTTTGATCGGAAGCAACAACGGGAGCTCGCTGGCTGTGCCTTTCGCGCGCTTCTTCGGCCAAATCCCATAAATCCGCCGAACCGAGGGATGTAGTAAATCCAGGATTTAAGCCGTAAATCCCTAAAACCGGGATTTACCCATCGCCGGGATTTAATGCGCGCACACAAACCGTTTGGTTGGATTTAGCGCAAATCCGACTTAAATCCCGCTGTAAATTCGATATCAAACAGCCCCTAAGCAGTTTGACGTTATTGGGATAGCGAAGTTTATACTTATTCTTTCTTCAAGTATCAAGTGATGCCGTGGCAAATCGTTCATGTTCCTGACAAGCCTCTGAGCTCTCCTGAACTGTCGACTGGTATCTTGTACTTCTGTTTTTTCTTTTCCATCTTCCAACTCAATTCTGTTACTTGTTTTTGTCGCACATCTCATTTGACAATTATCAATTTTGTTTTGGGTGAAGTTGATGTGCTTGCTTCTGTTATTGAGCCCAAGCTCGCAAACACTTTGGTGAGGTTAGCATTTACATTTTATTCTGTTTATTGCTGTCTTCTGTAACTTGGGCTCCATTTTGTTGATGGATGTTTGAAATTAAAACCGCAGACCTTCTCAAAAGTCTCTCGAATGTAAGGATTTCATTTTTCACACTAAAAATGAGTGAGAATGAAATCGCTAATTCTTAAAACTTGTTTTCTGTTTGCAATCAACCAAATGAGCCCTTAAAAGTTGATTCAGCTTTGCAATGTTGAGATTTGTACACTTATTTTATTTTTTCTGGCCAAACTATCAGCAAGGAAATTTTGTTATTTGTCGTGTTTATTAGGAAGCTGAATCAAATTTGCCCACTTGAGAATCTACGCCATGTGAAAAGAGTGCAGAAGAGATCAGTGGAAGGTGAGCATCCGCTATTTAAATTTTAACATGCTAAGCTTGTGATCATATTAATATTTCGTTGGTAAAGTGGATCTAGGAAGATTGAATGAAGTTGGTTTTTATTCTGCTATATAGTAAAGAACTTGCTGGTTGGTGGTGTAAGTTCCCTCTGACAGTGCTTTCTCATAACAAATTAATTGGCGGGGCTTGGTAATTGAGGAATTCTTGAGGCTGTAGTAATTGTTGTCTGTCTTGGCAGGAAAAGTGGAACTGTCCGTCATTTTATGCCGTCAGAATGAACATGAAAGTCTTTGTGCGGGAATGCCAAATGATGTTCTTCAGCTTGCAAGTACCTATCAGTTGAGTCCATACAAGACAAAAGTTAGTCATTCTTTCAAATCTTTTACAAGTACTTGCTGTAAGATGTTTATCAGTTGTTTTTGTGCTTTCAGTATTATGTGTGTATGGATACTTTTGAGGCGATCACCTGCTTAGCTGTTGAGTTTTAGTCATTTATTAGAGGTCGTGTCAGTCATCTTATTGAATTTAGTACAATGAGAGTAAAATGTGATGGGCGATTTCATAAAGGTGTGTTGATATAGAATTTTTGTGAATTTTGTACATGAACTTTTAGGGCAAGGTTAAAAAGATGAAATCAAGAATAGAAGCATTTTGCCTTAGTGAGGAGAGGCATTAGCATCAAGGTGGATTGAAATCTAAGCCTTAAAAAAAATTAAAATAATTCGTAAAAAATGAAAAAAAGATGAAATAACCCATCAAGATAATATTTGATTCATTTAATAAAAGGTTGAAATGAAATTCAAGAAAAGCACTCAATTAAAACTTATATACGTTGCGAGGATCAGGATCCATGACATCCTTATCCCCACTTTCATTTTCTTTAGAATAGCCATTGTATGTAATAATTCTATCATTCTTGGATCTTGTCTCATCTTCATCTTCAAAATTTCTTCAATTACAACACTTTTCCTCTTACTCCTTATATTAGTGAACATTGGATTCAATATAATCTTAATTAAAATAATAAATTAATCATCACAAAGTAATACATTATTGTTAAATTATCTTTTGATTTTTTTGAAGCTCAAACCCCACTTTACTTATTTCGGAAGTAGAAATATCTCCCAATTCAGTAACACTTTTGATATTGGTATTGATATCTTTATTCTCATCAGCATTAAAGGCCATTCATTCATGTAGATGGAATGGATTTTCTTATAAATGTTAGACAACTTATCTTTCATTGCAATTACATAGAAATTATCAATTCATTTATGCTCATCACAAAACTTTCATGGCTCATGTTCCCTTGTAAGTTTAAAGACACTTGAAGCTAATGCAATAGGTCCTTTTTATGCAAATGTACGATTTATGAATGAATCACATGCTCATTTCTCTTTTTATGCTATACATGTCTTTCCTCTTACTTGCAAAAGCACACATAAGCATATCAAGTATGTATTTCTCTAAGGAAACATACAAGTGGTTAGTTTAAGAATGATTTACATAAAGCATCTCTTATAGTTATATAAGTAATAAATGTATGTGCATGTCGACACGGGAGTATCACATGGAAAATGAGGCTCTTATGAGCCATGGAAAAGGAGGCTCTTATGAGCTATGGAAAAAGATGATTCCTATGAACCAATGGAAAAGGAAATGGCCAAATTATATGTACCTGATCAGTACAAGTGATACTCCTGAGACAGGTGTTATAGTTATATATATTAAACTGTTATGAATGTTTCATACACATGTTATATGCATTTGAGATTATCACTTGAGGCATGATGTTTTAAAAAGGAAGAAAGGAAAGGTTATGGAAGGATTAAGCATTTGAAAGTTGAGGTAAATGTATGCTTTTCTTTGAGCACAACTTGTTATATGATTGATGATTCTTTTGCTAAAATTTCCAAAGCATGTTATAGTTTTTCTCTCTTGATTCTAAGTTTATTTGAATTTTCATTCTCACCTATTGAGTATAAGACTCACCCTCGTTGTGGGAACACTTTTCAGGAGGATCTAGGAAAGGGTAAATGGCAGACCAACCACCGCGCACCTACCGTCGTAGGGAGACGACGGGCGGCAGGTTCTTTTGATGTTTTGTTATTTTTGTTGATAGATGATAGTATATATAGATTTTTGAGAGGGTTAATTGTGATTTGGAATCCATTCTATTGGAAGAACTTTTATGTAATCATCTCTTTTGAAAGGTAAATGAAATAGAAAAATTTTACTTGAAATTACTTTAGTGGCTCTTTCATTCTTGTAGTAAAGATGTTAATTTTCATTTTTGAGGATTTAATGATATGCTTTGTTAACTTGTCTCTTTTCTCGTCCGACCTCTGTTCCCGCCTCACACTTGCGAGTTTACCGGGCCGGGTCGTGACAAGAGTGGTATCAGAGCAAAGATTTGAGAATATATATTTTATGAAAGAGCCAATTGGATGATCCTATAGGTTAGGGTAGGTATAAGGTGCTTGTGCTTTTTATTACTTAGATTGCTTTATTAGTTTATGTCTTAGGGCTGAGGAACCTGAACCTGATGCCACTGATGGCAACACTGGAGAGGTCAGGAGGGAATTACCGTCAGTAGTGGAGCCTCAAGGTAGTAGCATTAATGATACTTTGGATTCTTTCACCCAAATAATGACAGCTATGACACAGATAATAAAGAATACTCAGACTCAAGCTGGAGGCAGTGGAGGCACTGTCATGGATAAGAATTTAAAATTATTCCAAGATATGAAGCCACCATCATTTGTGGGAGGTGGAGCTATAGAAGCAGAGGATTGATTAATGAAAGTTGAGAAGATTTTGGAGGGAATGTTATGCCCTCAGGATAGAAGGGTTGCCTTAGCTGCATATGCTTTCAACGGGGAAGCAGAAAGATGGTGGAGAAGTCAGTTGGAAGGAACTTTTGGTGAGAGACCTAGCAACCAAATAACATGGGAGGAGTTTGTCAAATTGTTTAGAGATTGGTATGTACCAATGACTGCTAGGAGGTCAATGCTAGACAAATTTAATAGACTGGTGCAGGGTGATAGGACCATTGCAGAGTATGAGGCTGAATTCACGATGCTTTCTAGGTATGCCTCTCATCTAATCCCTAATGCAGAAGAGAAATGCCACCGTTTCCTTTGTGGCTTGAGGGATAGCATAAGACAGCCATTGGTTCCTTTGGGTATTGAAGATTACTCTACTTTAGTTGAGAGAGCACGGAAGGTTGAGCTGGATTATCAGAGTACTCAGAGGAGGAGAGACTTCCAGAAGAGGAAGAATGAAGATAGATCAAGGCCTGCCCAATATTTTCATTCTGGAAGGCCTAATTGGAAGAAGCCCAAGCCCAACGCTTCAGAGAGCAGCACTCCTTATGTTCTGTGTAATAAGTGTGGAAGGGCTCATAGGGGAGAGTGCCTTTCTGGCACCAATACCTTTTTTTGGTGCCATCAACCAGGGCACATGGCAAAGTCTTGCCCTACCTTGGGACAGAAGTCTACTCCAGATGCCAGAACAGGTAGTGCTCCTCAGAGGACAGTTGGAAGGCCTAGGATGGTGAAGTCTACTGTATCAACTCCAAGTTAAGGTCAAGCTCGTCCACCGATTCAACCAAGAGTTTATGGAATGTTACAACTTGAAGCAAAAGACTCTCCTGATGTTATCACAGGTATGGACTTTATTTAATGTCAAAAATTCCTTTATGATTTATGAGTAAGATGAGCTTTATGTTATGTTACATGCATGGTATTTAGAAACAATCTTTGTATGTAACAAGCCTATTAAGGTGTTGTTTGATACAGGAGCATCGCATTCTTTCATTTCAGAAGAGTTTATTAAGTCTGTTGGTTTGTCTTCCTTATGTATGCTCAAACCCTTATCAGTTTGATGCCCAATGGGAGTCAGTTGGAAACCAACAAGGGGTGTCATGTGGAGTTGGTTATTGGTGATAGAAATTTGGGAGCAGATCTTATGGTATTGCCTTTAACAGAATTTGGTATGATTCTAGGTATGGATTGGTTGTCTAGTCACTTTGTGACCATAGATTGTAATAAGAAAGAACTTAAATTTTGTATGCCAGGGGAGAAAGAATTTTAATTCATAGGGGAAAGAGACATAACTTCCATGATAATCTCTTCTTTGGTGGCATACAAATTGTTGAGGAAGGGTAATGAAGGTTTTCTAGCTTATGTTAAGGAGGAGAAGAAAGAAGAGAGGAGATTAGAGGAGATACTTGTTGTTCAAGAGTATCCAGAAGTGTTCACAGATGATTTACCTAGAATGCCTCCAAGCAGGGAGATTGATTTCACCATTGAACTGATTAGTGGAGCAGATCTTGTTGCTAAAGCTCCTTATAGGATGGCCATAAAAGAGTTGAAGGAACTGAAAGAACAATTGAAAGAGTTGCTTAATAAAGGATTCATTAGGCCTAGCACTTCTCCTTGGGTTGCTCCTGTGCTCTTTGTGAAGAAGAAGGATGGAAGTTTAAGGCTTTGTATAGGCTACAGAGAATTGAACAAGTTGACTATAAAGAATAAATACCCTCTTCCGAGAATTGATGATTTGTTTGATCAATTGGAGGGTGCCTCTATGTTTTCCAAGATAGACTTGAGATCAGGATACTATCAGCTCAAGGTCAGAGAAGAGGACATAGCAAAGACAGCATTCAACACTAGATACGGGCATTTTGAGTTTACAGTGATGCCTTTTGGCCTAACAAATGCCCCTGCAGTGTTTATGGATCTCATGAACAGAATCTTTAAGAATTGTTTAGATCTATTCGTGATTGTATTCATAGATGACATATTTGTTTACTCCCCAGATGAAAGGATTCATGCAAATCATTTAAGATCAGTATTGTATACCTTAAAAGATAATGATTTGTATGCTAAGTTCTCCAAATGTGAGTTTTGGTTGAAAAGTGTGAACTTTTTGGGTCATGTGATTAGCAATGGAGAGATCTCTGTGGATCAGCACAAGGTACAAGCTATAGCAGATTGGCCACGGCCCACTACTGTGACGGAGATCAAGAGCTTTTTGGGTTTAGCTGGTTACTATAGAAGATTTGTTGAGGGGTTTTCTCGAATAGCTATGCCATTATCTAGATTGACCCAAAAGGCAGTGAAGTTTGTATGGACAGATCAATGTGAAGAGACTTTTCAAAGGTTGAAACGGTGTTTGATGACTACTCCAGTGCTCACTATTCCTTCAAGGACGGATGAATTTCAGCTTTATAGTGATGTCTCTCTTAAAGGGTTGGGTTGTGTACTGATGCAGAATGGAAGGGTCATTGCCTATGCTTCAAGGCAACTGAAGACCCATGAAAGAAACTATCCAACCCATGATCTGGAGTTAGCTGCAGTGGTTTTTGCTTTAAAAATATGGAGACATTACTTGTATGGGGTGAAGTGTGAAGTATTTACGGATCATCAAAGTTTGAAATATATCTTCACACAGAAAGAGTTGAATTTGAGGCAGAGGAGGTGGTTGGAGCTTATCAAAGACTATGATTTGGATATCCAATATCATCCAGGCAAGGCAAATGTTGTAGCAGATGCCTTAAGCAGTAAGACTTCTAGTAGTGCCAGTTGGATGATTACACAACAGCAAGAGTTGGTAAGAGATCTAGAGAAGTTAGAGATTTCTATAGTTCAGCCCAATGATGCAGAGTTTGTTGCTTTGAATCAGATGATCATTCAGTCCACCTTGAAGGATAGGATAAGGGAAGCCTTGCCACAAGATGTAGAATTTGAGAAAGTCCTAAATTTGGTGAAGGTTGGTCACGTAGAGGAGTTTGAGTTTGATGAGGATGAGCTACTACGGTATAGAGGCAGAATTTGCATCCCAGATGTTGGAGATTTGAGGAAGGACATTCTTCAAGAAGCTCACTATTCAAGTTATACCATTCACCCAGGTAGTAACAAGATGTACCAAGATTTGAAGGAATATTTTTGGTGGCCAGGGATGAAAAGAAGTGTAGCAGAAACGGTGGCTAAGTGTACAGTTTGCCAGATGGTTAAGGTAGAACATCAAAAATCAGGAGGTTTATTGCAGCCTTTACCTATACCAGAATGGAAGTGGGAAGACAGCTATAGATTTTGTGGTTGGATTGCCTAGGTCCAGAACGGGTCATGATGCTTTATGGGTGATCATTGATAGGTTAACCATGTCAGCACACTTCTTACCTATCAAGCAATCTGATGCTGTTGAAAAGTTGGCCAGCATTTATGTTAATGAGATTGTTAGACTTCATGTTGTTCAAGATCGATAGTATCAGATAGAGATGGGAGATTCACCTCTAGATTGTGGAGGAAGGTTCAAGAGGCAATGAGCACTAGACTTACTTTCAGTACAGACTTTCACCCTCAAACAGATGGTCAATCAGAAAGGACTATTCAGACCTTAGAAGATTTACTCAGATTATGTGTACTTGATTTTGGTGGCAAATGGGAGACACACATTCCACTGATTGAGTTTGCTTATAACAATAGCTTCCAAGCAAGTATAGGTATGGCACCATATGAAGCTTTATATGGAAGGAGGTGTAGAACTCCTTTATGTTGGGCTGAAGCAGGAGAAAGAAAGGTCATTGGAGCTGATTTAGTAGATGATGCTACTGAAAAGATAAGACTGATTCGTGATAGATTGAAGGCTGTGCAAGATAGACAGAAGAAGTACTATGATGCCAAGCATAGATTTGTTGAGTTTGAGGTTAGAGAGTTTGTATTCCTAAAGGTTAGTCCTATGAAAGGTGTGAAGAGATTTGACAAAGTTGGGAAACTAAGTCCAAGGTATGTTGGCCCTTTTGAGATATCAGAGAGAGTTGGCAGTGTGGCTTACAGATTAATTTTGTCATCTCACATGAGTGGAGTACATAATGTATTCCACATCTCTTCCTTGAGGAAATACATTGCAGATGAAGCTCAGAATATCAGTACTGAAGCAATAGATATCCAACCAGATTTGACTTTTGTAGATGAGCCTGAGATGATCATAGACTATAATGTTAAACAGCTTCGAAGCAGAGAGATTCCTTATGTTAAGATTCTTTGGAAACATGGATCGGAAAAAGATGCTACTTGGGAGAAAGAATCAGAGATGAGGGAGAGCTATCCTCACCTATTTGACTAAGTTATGGTTTCTTAAGCTTGTCTTAAATTTCGAGGACAAAATTTTTATAAGGGAGGGAGAATTGTAAAACCCGAAAATGCCGTCTAATTCTTCGCACGCTTTTCAAAGCGCCGCGACGAGTTTTAAGTGAAAATTTTGAAGTTGTCAGATTTCGACAGAAATAATTTTAGAAAATAGAGCGTATAATTCTGATCGTTTTGATATATAGGACTTATGTTTAATTATTTTTATTTTGAGAATTATAAATTTTGGAAGGTTAGAAATGCCAATGTTACCCCTATGCTTTATGAAGGCCGAAATTACTTAAGTGGGGGCAATTAAGTCTTTTGGCAGAACCCATTCTCCCATTATACTAAAACCGAAACCCTTCACCCTTTTCCCATTCGCATGTCACGACCAAACAAAGCGGAACAAGGAGAAGACGGACGCAAGGCTCGGACGGCATCTTCGGCGGTGGCTCCGGCGGCGGTTTCCGGCGGCCAATCTTGGGGGAAATTGTAGGGGAGACTAAGGGAAGACTAAGGTATGAGTTTTCCATAAGTTTCCTCCTTTTCTTGAGTTCTCCCTAAGAAATGAAAACTAGGGTTTTGAGAAAAACTTAACTTTTCTTTGAGATTCTTTTGAGAAAAGTTTAGGGAAGGTTAGGGGGATGTTTCTAAAGCCTAATGTGTATTTTTCTTATCAAAATATGAATTTTGAAAATTAGGGTTTTACTTAAAATTGATCTTCTTTGGAAATGCCTTCACAAAAGATATTTCTAAGGGTATGGGGAAGTTTTTATGGGAAGACATTGTAAGGTTTAAGCAAAATTTTGAGTTTAGGGATTTAGGGTTTTTCCCCAATCATGATATTTTTGATCCCCATGATTTTCATAGGTTGTTGGGAGGATTTTAGAAGCAAATACATGAGTTTTGCTTGAAAAACTATATTTTCTAATTTTTGATTTATTAAATTCCGAAAATTGAATTTATTTTAATGATGTTTTGAAGGTAAGGAAGGGTGTTGTATACTTAGAATCTAAGGATTTGGCCTAAACTTTTAATGAGAGAAAATGTGTTGAGATATTTCATGAAATATGGGAAGAGTTTGATTTGGAACTTAAACAAAACATAGAAATGACTCTTTTATTACTTTAGAATTAAGGTTTAGTTTATTGTGTAGGGATTATTCACTTATGTTTTTTTTTAAATGTTTCTTTTAGTGATTAATCGTGTGGAGGGAAAGAGTTGATCGGTCAAAGAAAAGAGTGCACGGATTGAGGTAGGTGGAATGGATTTTCTTATAAATGTTAGACAACTTCTCTTTCATTGCAATTACATAGAAATTACCAATTCATTTATGCTCATCACAAAACTTTCATGACTCATGTTCCCTTGTAAGTTTAAAGACACTTGAAGCAAATGTAATAGGTCCTTTTTATGCAAATGTACGATTTATGAACGAATCACATGCTCATTTCTCTTTTTATGCTATACATGTTTTTCCTCTTACTTGCAAAAGCACACATAAGCATATCAAGCATGTATTTCTCTAAGGAAACATACAAGTGGTTAGTTTAAGAATGATTTACATAAAACATCTCTTATAGTTATATAAGTAATAAATGTATGTGCATGTTGACACGGGAGTATCACATGGAAAAGGAGGCTCTTATGAGCTATGGAAAAAGATGGTTCCTATGAACCAATGGAAAAGGAAATGGCCAAATTATATGTACCTGATCAGTACAAGTGATACTCCTGAGACAGGTGTTATAGTTATATATATTAAACTGTTATGAATGTTTCATACACATGTTATATGCATTTGAGATTATCACTTGAGGCATGATGTTTTAAAAAGGAAGAAAGGAAAGGTTATGGAAGGATTAAGCATTTGAAAGTTGAGGTAAATATATGCTTTTCTTTGAGCACAACTTGTTATATGATTGATGATTCTTTTGCTAAAATTTCCAAAGCATGTTATAGTTTTTCTCTCTTGATTCTAAGTTTATTTGAATTTCCATTCTCACCTATTGAGTATAAGACTCTCCCTCGTTGTGGGAACACTTTTCAGGAGGATCTAGGAAAGGGTAAATGGCAGACCAACCACCGCGCACCTACCGTCGTAGGGAGACGACGGGCGGCAGGTTCTTTTGATGTTTTGTTATTTTTGTTGATAGATGATGGTATATATAGATTTTTGAGAGGGTTAATTGTGATTTGGAATCCATTCTATTGGAAGAACTTTTATGTAATCATCTCTTTTGAAAGGTAAATGAAATAAAAAAATTTTACTTGGAATTACTTTAGTGGCTCTTTCATTCTTGTAGTAAAGATGTTAATTTTCATTTTTGAGGATTTAATGATATGCTTTGTTAACTTGTCTCTTTTCCCGTCCTACCTTTGTTCCCGCCTCGCACTTGCGAGTTTACCGGGCCGAGTCGTGACACCATGTGGTTATTTTGTCTTCCCATGGTGGTCGTTTGGTTTCCCCATGAGGCTGCTCAGTTTCCCTACTATTTTATTGGTTTCCCTGGTGCTGGATACTCATTTTCTCTACTGTTTTCTTGGTTTCCTTGCTACAGGCTGCTCGGTTTCTTTCCCTTGTTGATCCCTGTGTCATTTTCTTTGACTTCTCCATGTATGTGCTGATTTGGAGGGGTTTTAGTGGCTGTTTTGGTGGCACATTTATATGGGATAATAAATGCCCTTCCCCCTTCTTTCTCCTATAAATTGTGGCTGATTTCCTTGTGAAAATAGAGAGTGATATATGATGAATATTTGAAACATGAAACCTGTGGGTTTGTCATAGCTTACAAGCTATCCTCTTCTACCTTCCTTCTTATATTTCGTCTCGGACTTCTATCAATTCTTCTCTCCATGGTTCTTACTCCACTTATAATAGAATGGACAACACACATACTACTCACAAAACAAACACAATCTTAGAACACAACAACACCTTACAACTTACAAGACACAACACCACTTTCAACTTATAAAAAAATAACACAACTTACAATTTTTAATAAAAAATTGGACACAACACAACTTACTACCAATCAAGTCCAACATCGAAATTGCAAATTGATATCAAATCAATCAAATTAAGAAGCTAAGGTGAGGTGCACGGGATCATGTAACCTTAGTCTGATATTTCAATGCAAATGCAAAGTACAACATGTATGTGAACATGAGACTTTGAATGCTTGATTAACTTAATTAAATTGAAGTTTTCTCATTGTAAAAAAAATCCATTTCAATAATGGAAAATCTATAACAACGGATGCGCATATCCATTATGTAACAATGGATTGAGAAAATTCTGAATTCATCTAAGAAGTCAAACGAGACCCTGTTGAGCCTCTGATAAAAATCCCATGGCATTGTTTGATTTTTCTAATTTCCAAAGTTATTGTTAAAAAATCCTAGAAATTTAAAATTTTTAGAAAAACTAAGGGTTGTTTGTTGCATTTTTTGACAACACAAAATATATAAGAATTTTTAGAGAATATTTTATATAATCAGTGATTCAGTGGTTTAAAAATATTAAATTTTATAAATTTTGAATTATTGGCCAAGTTAAATATATCAAAAAATTCAAAAATATATATATATATATATATATGAAGATGATCTTAAATTCAATATATACATCCCTGAATTTTTTTGAGATGGTTAACTTCATCTTTTTCATTTTTTTTTTTGCATTTTTAAAATGAAAATTTTTCTATGTGCTAAATTACCATCTTACCCATAGGTGGGCCTATAGCCATGGTATACATTCCCTAGGTCTAGGCCACTCATTTGAGCATACTCGAATTTTCATAGATTTATTTGAGCTATTTCTCTATTTCTTATGATTGAAATATCATATATTCCAATTATTTAATTTTGAAAAAGATCTTAAATGCCTTTGGAAAATTGAAACTATTTAAATATGTCATTTTTCTCCATCGAGTGCATTCAAATAGTTTTTAAAATTGTTAAGCCTACTTTCAACATTTTAATGTGAATATTCATATTTTCTTAATTTTTAAAAATAGGATAATTAGGGGAAAATCAAAATTCAAGCATTTTTACAAAATCAATGCATACATTTGAAATTTTAGTATCATCTTAAGCATGTGTGTACACTTTCCAAATTTGTTAGATTTCTCCCTAATTATTTGGTATTAACATATTATATTAAAAGATTCATGTCATGATTATTCGACAAGTTTTATACTGACTGTCAACTACCTAATGCAACCCTCCAATTTTCTCATCCAAGATTTGAGACATGTCAACTACAGAGGTAGACCTAAAATAGAAAGTATTAGAAATGATCATTTTTATTAGATTTAAATGAGAATTTGACTCTTAACAGGACACAAAGAAGAAAAATGATTCATGTAGCCGACCCTGCATAGTGGGATAAAGTCTTGATATTCTTGTCGTGGTCTTGCTAATTATTTGGCAATTTTCATAATTTTTGAAAATTTGGCAAATATTATGAAAAATATCAATTAATTTCAAAAAAATATTTTGGTTATGTTCACTTCATGTGCATGAGCATATGTTAAAATGTGATAATTGTTGTCTCTCATAGAGGTTTTCTAGTCGCTAAGTTCTCGTTGTTAAAATTTTTTAGGTTGCAAAATATGCTGCATTGTCGAAGGAAGAATGGAAGGAACAGTCCAAGCTCTGGCCAACATCATATCACCCATCAACAATGTTAGTTCATTATCTTTTTATATTTGTGCATTGCACATGCAATTGATTTTTTGAATATAATTCATCTTGGTTTCTTGAATTTATGCTTGCTAATGATTTGATCCTCAAAATCTTATAAACTTAATATTTTGTCCTAAAGTATTTCAAAACTTTCAAATGGGCTGGGATACGAAAACTGAAAGAAAGATAAGGTTGCCTTTCTGAAAATTTCTTAAAAACTTTTCAAGTTTTCATATATGTCCCAGTCCCTCCCTATCTTTGTTGAATAAATGTCTACTCTCTAAATGGATAATTCTGGTAATGGTGCCATAAACAACTTTTTCATTCTTTTGGGTTTACAGGGTATGCGCATTAGTGGCCCTTTACCTATTACTCTCGCGAGTTGGTTGGCTGCTAAATAGTAGAAATACTCACAACTACCTTTCTCACATTATTGAAAGAAGTGCATTTGTCTTTTTTGTTTGGATTTATGGGACATTGCATCAATGACCCTTAACATTTAACAATTGTCTTTTAATGCGTGATGGAGGGCTAACCCCCTTTTTTGTAAGCATCTCCATAGTCAATAGAAGATAGTGTAATAAATGATTATATGACAGGTTTAGTTGGAGTGATTAAGATAATTAAAAATATATGGAGGCTATTTGGGCATGTACACTGAAGGTTAGAATAAGCATCAATTGGATGAGTATATAAAATTAACGACAAACGATTAGAAAAAAAAAGGGTATGCCTAAAGTAATATTGATATAAGTTACTCAAATTGATTTGCTAGGATAGATTTAGCACCTTAGGTAACACTTAGGAATAAATGAAACATGAGGATTTAACAAGACTAAAGGCTAATGATTAAGGCGATAAATGTGTGAGAAAGAGAGAGAGAAGGGTTGTATAGTGTTTGGTATTGCGAATTTGAGTTTGTGAGTGGCTTTGGGACTAATTCTTAATTTGACCAAATCACTTTTGATTGATTTGGTCCTACTAGTCTTTTTGGGGTCTTAGATGGTCTTGAAATTGTAGAATTATGTTTAAATAGGATCTACTCCAGTGGTTCTTTGGCGCTTGGTGCCCTCTTATTACTTTTGGTGGGTGGTGTGAGCTGGGATGACCATTAAATGCTGCTCTTTCTCTGTCTTGAAAAGTGTGTGAATTTGGAAGTGTATGTGTGTGAAATGGAGGGTTGTGAATTGAGGTTTATGGGTGGTGGTGGTATTGTCGTTTATGACAAGGTGGACCAAGTCAAATTATAATTCAAAACATACATGTTTGAGTCAAACTTTTTTTTTTTTGGTTTGCCACGTGTTTGAAATGCTAAAAATGATATGGTTGGTTATAATTTAGTGACTAGAGGACAGCATAGAGTAGTGAAGAAGAGGAAGTGAAGAGGCAAACTCTACTAATCACATTTTTATTTTGTTTTGTGGCTGGCTGTAGTATTTGTCAATTAGGATAGGCATGCATTTTGGACTCAATTGAATTTGAGTAAATCATTCATGTTTGAGTGAAACCTCACTTGTTTACCACACATGCTCAAATTGCCTCTAATAATATGATTTAGTTATAATCTAGTGACTAGAGAACAACATGAAGTAGTGGAGAAGATGAATCGGTGAGGGGGGAACTCGATCGAGCACAAATAGCTTAAGGATTATGATGGATTGGCGGCTGAGCCGGTGGGCTCCACTAGTGTCACGACCCAACCCGACTGGAACGAATCCCTTCGCGTCGGGCCGCGACAAATGTTGAAAATCCATAATCTAGTTTTGGAATTTGCTTCAGAACTTTCTTCCAAATATTCAAACAAGCAGAAACACAGAGCTGCTATAACTTCAAATACATATAAAGAAATGCATCCACTATTTTCTTCTTTCTTTCATCAAAATAATCATATACAATACAGTGCATGGCTACAGACAGAAAGAACAGAACAGAAAATCCATGACTGTACAAAAATCAAAAGTACAAAATACCTAATCTCAGATCAGACACAGAACTACTAGTCCAAGACTTCCTTCCCTTTCCCAGAACCTGAAAACCACGCAGAAAACAAGGATGAGCTAACAGCTCAGCAAGACTACACTCACCAATCCAAATCTCCAGAAATTCACATCAAAAAATACATCAGAAGTAGGTATTCAATTAGCCGTACAGAAATCGTATAACAGAGAGAACAGATACTTGATCAAATAGAAATCAATTCACAGATACATGAATTCAAATCAGAGTGCATAACATATATGATAAAACTTATAAAACTTTCAAATCACAGAACAGATCGGATCGTACAAAGCAGAATTCAAATCAGATAAAATCACATTTCAGATATCAGATATCACATTTCACATATCACATATCAGATTCCCGGACCCTAACAGAATCTCAACGGATTCTGGCCCCTTATTTCTCCCTTCCCTGACACAAATAGAATCTCAACGGATTCTGACCCCTTATGCGTCCCTTTCTGCTTATAGCACCAGAACAGAACATATATACATATTTTTCAGAACAGAACTTATTTTCTTTTCAGATTTCCCTGATACAGACAGAATCTCAAAGGATTCTGGCCCCTTATAACTCCAATCTGATAGCACATCACATCAGAACATTCAATTCAGAAAATCAGATTTCGTCAGAAAAATCGTCTGCGGCATAACGGCAGTATACGGAATTTACACAAAATTCACAAATTCAGAAATTTACCAAATTACCACAGATAGTACACAACATCATTCTAAGACTTTCATTGTACTGAAGCAACATTTTTCAACATCCAGATAAATCGTAGTTCAATAAAAACACCGCCGAATTCAAAATACCCGGTAAACATTTTCCAGAAAATACTCAAAACGTGCGCAAATATCAACTCAGAAACATATCAAAAGTTTCGCGGTAAAAAGTTCATCAGTATAAAACGGAATCAATTATTCGCTAACGGAAACAAAATCTGGAATAGAAAAGTCGTCAAAATCCTCGTTTCTGGAAATTGAGAAAGGCGAAATGTTCCTTACCTCGAGTCGGTCAACTTTCTCAACTGCAGCTACGGACGGAAACAGATAGAAGTAGCCCAAAAATCACTTTTCTTCCTTTTTCCTTCGGTTTTCTCTCCTTCCCTTTTCTCTCTCTTCAAAAGATCTCAATTCCATATATATCCAACCAGATCGTCCCGGACGATCCCAAATCGTCCCGGGACGATTTGCCCTCTGGACAAAATTTGTTCATATGCGATCAGTAATCGCATCTGGACGAGTTGCTCTCTAGAAAAATTTCGTACGGACGAACCCCATTTCGTCCTGGGACGAACTTCTCTGTCCCCAAAACCTGTACAAACTTGTACCGATCATCCCCGGACAATCCAACTTCGTCCGGACAAACCTTGAAGGAAAAATGGCTTTTACAACTAGGGTGGGCGGCGGGAAAGAATAGAGAGAGGGAATTGTTTAGGAAAGTTTTAATTACAATTGAGAGGGAATTAATTAGAGAAAGAAATCTAATTTAAATTCAAATATGAGAGGGAATTATTTAGGGAAAGCTCAGGAGATTTAATATTCACTATTTAAGGAGGAATCAAGGGGAGATTGTTTAGGAAAGTTTTAATTACAATTGGGAGGAAATTAATTAGTGAAAAAGATCTGATTTGAATTCAAATCTAAGAGGGAAATATTTAGGAAAAGGGGGCTGATTGGGAGGGAATTAGGGGAGCCTATTAAGGCTAGCTTTGGGGTGATTTTAGATTATGCTTGATTTTGTTAGAATTAGTTTTGCTTAGGTTGGGTGGGCTTTAGCCGGCCGCTAGAGATTTGGGAGAGCCGGATCTTCCTCTCCAATTGAAGATCCAACTGTATCTTGTGTTTTCTTATTTGTTCTTTCAATAAAAAAGAGTTATTGTGTGCTCTTCTTCCTAAATTTCTTAAGTCGTTCTCTGATTTTGCTGAAACTATATCCACTTGCTATCAAATTGTTATCAGAGCAGTTTCTTGTGCTGAAATAAAAGTCTCCCTCGCTGAATTCTGCTAGATTTTTCTGTCTTGCTGAATTTTTACTGTTTGGAGGCCAGGTTTGCATCAAGATTGCTGTTTTTTCCTGTTTGGAGCTTCAGGTACCTATGGCAGGAAGAAAGGTAGAAGTGTTGGAAGGGGATATTGAACAACTGAAATTGGATTTTGTGAAAAACATTTAAGAGTTAGAAATTCAAATTTCAGTCATACATGAGAAGATCGATGAGAAGTTTGCTATCACAGAGGAGATAATGATGAAGATGCTTGAGATACAATCTAAAAATGTGTCATCGGAGGCGAGGGGAGCCGTCGACGGCCAAGGGGATGGAGGAAATTCTAATCCGTTAAGAAGAGTGGAAGATCAGGTGGTGGAAATTTTGGGGGAAGAAGTGCTATTTTTGGTGGAGTTGCAGAGTTTGGAAGGAGAAATAAGATGGGAAGAAGATAGAAGTAGCAGATATGATTTAACCACCCATACAACAATATCGAGGGGTGCTCCAGCCAGTTCAGGGGTTGCCTCCTCCGCGGGAACGTGAGCATGCTATCATTTTGAAGGAAGGAGTCTCACCTATTAGTGTTCGTCTATACCGTCATCCCCAAATTCAGAATGAAGAGATTGAGAGATTGATCAGGGAGATGCTCAAGGCAGCGATTTTTCGACCCAGTTTCATTCCATTTTCTAGCCCACAGCTATTAGTCTAGTGCTTCAACAACAATTTCATTTGTTCCACCTTGAGAATAAGGTGCTCTTTGGGAGGGGAGTATTGATGGACTGACGGTTGAGTTGGTGAGCCCCATCAGGGTAGGTTGTTGACAAGAAGAGAGATGGAGAATTGTTTAGGAAAGTTTTTATAACAATTGACAGAGAATTAATTAGGGAAAGAAATCTCATTTGAATTCAAATATGAGAGGGAATTATTTAGGGAAAGGGGTTGATTTGGGAGGGAATTAGTGAGACTATTTAAGGCTAATTATGGGGTGATTTCAGATCATGCTTGATTTTGCTGGAATTAGCTTTGCTTAGGTTGAGTGGGCTCTAGCCCGACGGCTATGGATTTGGAAGAGCCGGATCTTCCTCTCCAATTGAAGAACCAACTGTATCTTGTGTTTTTCTTCTTAGTTCTTTCAATAAAAAAGAGTTCTTGTGTGTTATTCTTTCTAAATTTCTTGTGTCATTCTCTGGTTTTACTGAAATTACATCCACTTTCTATCAGATAACAATGAGTAGTGGGAACGGGGAATTGATAGGGGGAACTTTGACTGGGCACTTCATATTTGACCAAGAGTAGGAGCTTAAGATAGTGAAAAATATAGAGGGAAATTTGAAGGTCAATTTTGAGTGGTGAAGTAGATAATGCTATATAAGTGATTCTGGACAGAGAAACATGCCCCGCTTCTATAGGTTTTGTAAACAAGAAGGGCATGCTCCTTCAACATTATCCCTCCTAGCTCCATTTCAAAATAGTTATACGTTTCTTGAAGATAGCCCCAATATGGACTTCTTGTCACAGCATCCACTAAATTCCTCTTTCCATGGGCATGAAAATTTTTTTTAACTCCATCGATGGCCTAGTTTAAGAAATAACTTTATTGTGATATCAACGGTAGTGTTCAAAATGTAGATTGTAAGTTTATTGCTTTTGTAGCAAGCGTCTTAATTTGTGGTCATTTGCACTCCTGGGAGTGGATCTATTTTGTAGATCCATAGGAATAGATAGGTTATGCAAGTTTGATGGACATAGGAAGACCGTCAAGGTCTCTTGAGCTCTTTATGAGAGGAAGAAGAAAAAAGGAAAAATATCCAGGAAGGTAAGAGAAAAGGAAAAAGAGGCTAGAAGGGAGCTTGACCAGTTGAGTGCACACATAGATAGTGATTGCTAGTTGCAATGTGCTTAGTTAATGTTCATACCAATTTATTAATTATTAGCTTTGTTGCATCATTAGTGGTGAAGATGCCACCTAGTTTGCATGGGTGTAGCTGTGGAGATGGTTGTTGCTCAAAGGGAATTTTAGGGCTATTTTTATTTATTGTTGATTGGACCCAAATACCTCACATGAGACTATTAACCCATCAAATAAGATTCTTAAATGAAATATGGCTTCACTTTTTGTGATATGCATGACTTGATATTTCCTATGAATTTACATAAATATAGGTTTTTTTATTTGAACTTGGCTTGATTTACAAAATTCCTCCTTATTTGATTCAAGTGTAGTGGGGTATTTGGTGCAATACCCATAACTTAAAAAATGGAGATGGTGGATGTGTTGGTGGGTGGGGGAGTGGCCAATGCATTTCACAGCTTAGAGAGGGGGATATTTATTGTAGTATTGGGGATGAATATTGCCATGGCTTTCCGAACAAACGTGAACAAAGAATTTTGGGGACCTACATCCAACTTTTAACAATAAAGAAGCAAACGTGTATCATAGCTTCTAATTTTTTTTGTTTTTCGTTACATTGAAACTTAATATTCCGTTAACGAGAACTGCCCATTTGAACTATTTGTGGAACTTCATCCCAAACTTAAGGCATCCACCCATGGATGATATTTCCTAGCTACATATGGGTTTTATTGGCTGTTTATTTATTCACTTTGCTGCTTGCAAGCATTTTTCTGCATATTTAAGTTTTGTAAAATTGAATTTTTCCATTTGAAATTGCAAGTGGCCTCAGTTGTTTAGAATGGAATTAATTCATCTTCAAGCTTGTGCTGGTACTTAAGTTATATAAGATACTTTGTAAAATAGACTGTTATTATAAATATTTCTTTTCGGTTATCCATCTTGCCATCAAGTGCAAGTCATAGATTACTAAAATATAGCTTTCTACATGTTATTAATTGAGATATCTATATTCCTCGAAATGCTAGTCCTTATGAGGTTACTGGATTTGCTGAAGAGGAATCACAATTGATTGTCAAGTACATGAAGTTTGCCATGAGGTTGATGAGAACTCCTAATGGTAAGGTACGTAAATGCAACTCTCATCATCTTATTACCTTTGTAACACCCAAAGTTTTGTTATTCTCCTTAATCAGCTGACATTCCACATTACTGTAAATATTTTTACTCCAGTAGTCCAGTATTTATTGTTTCTAGTATTTATGAATGATTTATCCAGTAATGGGATATATTGCCCTGAGAGTTTTTGTATTAAAAAGAAAATTATCAAAATATCCTGACATTTTTTAGTGTACTTATTTTGACACTATTTTTTCCTCTAATTTGATTCCTGACAAGAATATTTTTCCTCCTAAAAAACCAACAGAAAAGAGCCAAAATACTCATGTGTTGGGTACCATATTGGAGAAGAAAAGTCACATGGGCCTTTTATGATGCTTTTTGACAATTGATTCAGTGAAAAAACCTAAGTAATGTTGATGTGGATGATACATGCGAAGATGAATTTCATAATGAATTTGCACGCTTAAATTTTTAGAGCAACAACAACAACAACATCAAGCCTTTATCCCACTACGTGGGGTCGGCTACATGAATCCTTTTTCTCCATTGTGTCCTATTAAAAGTCAAATTCTCGTTTAAATCTAATAAAGAAAGGTCATTCCTAATATTTTCTAACCATGTCTTTTTAGGTCTACCCCTACCTTTCTTAACATAAGTCAAATCTAATACCTCTACTCTCCTAACCAGGTCATCAGAAGGCCGCCGTTTTATGTGACCAAACCATCTAAGGCGACTCTCTCTAATCTTATCTTCTACTGGAGCTACTCCAACCTTTCCACATATATGCTCATTTCGTATCCTATCTCTAAGGGTAAAGCCACTCATCCACCTGAGCATCCTCATCTCTGCCACACTTAACTTAGTATTATGCTTCTCTTTTAATGGCCAACATTCGGCACCATAAAGCATTGCAGGCCTCACTACCATCTTATAGAATTTTCCCTTAAGTTTGAGGGGTACATTTATATCATATAACAAGCCCGATGCATTCCTCCACTTCAACCATCCAACTTGAATTCTGTTGATAATATCCCCATCTATTTCACCATCACTCTGAACAATAAATCCAAGATATCTAAAACGTGTACTCTTATTAATGACTTGATCGTCCAAAGTCACAACCCCATCACTAGGTCTATTACTACTAAAATTACACTCCATATATTCCGTTTTAGATCTACTCAAGCGAAAACCTTTAGACTCTAAGGTTGACCTCCATAACTCAAGTTTACCTTCAACTCCCTCTCTAGTCTTATCAACAAGAAGAATATCATCAGCAAAAAGCATACACCAAGGTACATCCTCTTGCAAATGTCTAGTGAGAACATCCATGACTAAAGCAAAAAGATATGGGCTTAAGGCTGATCCTTGATGTAACCCAACCGAAATAGGGAAATACTTGGACAATCCACCTTGTGTTTGAACACAAGTAATAGCTCCTGCATACATATCTTTAATGATTTGAATATAAGCATTATTGACTCCTTTCTTTTCAAGAACTCTCCATAGCACTTCTCTTGGAACTTTATCATATGCTTTTTCTAAATCAATAAATATCATATGTAGATCCTCCTTATTTTCTCTATATTTCTCCATCAAACCTCTTAATAAATGTATGACTTCCATAGTCGACCTACCCGGCATGAATCCAAATTGATTTTGAGAAACATTAGTATCACGCCGCAATCTATGCTCCATAACTCGCTCCCATAGTTTTAAAGTATGACACATTAACTTAATACCTCTATAATTCGCACAATCTTGTGCATCACCTTTATTCTTAAAAATAAGAATTAACACACTCATTCTCCACTCATCTGACATCTTTTTAGTCTTCAAAATAGTATTAAAAAGTTTAGTAAGCCATGAAATTCCTTCATCTCCTAAGCGTTTCCACACCTCTATTGGAATATCATCAGGTCCAACTGCTTTTAATCTAACATTGCATACATGAATGGTTCAACGTAAATCCCTAAATTAACAATGAGATTAGGCACTATGCATGAGTTCCTTCACTCAACTCTTTCAATTTCTAGGCATTAGCAAAGAAGTATTGACATTATCTTCATGACTATAATAATAACCACAATCAAGGATGTAACTATGAATATAGCGAATCGGATGTTGAGTTTACCCAACGAAAAGAGAAATACGCACTCCGGCAGGATGGTTTGAGTGTTGGGGACGACTAGGACAGCCACCATGAGCTTCTTCGCACCACCGATTAGCCAAGACAAGGTGTGGATCTTCAAGACAGCAGCAGTTTTTGATTTGGACAGATTCTGGACCTCAATTGGAACCTTCCAGATAAAGGTATGGTGCTGGGAGATTTGTAGAATCAGTGGACAGCAAGTTGTAGAAGAGCAGTCAGCAGTTTGAAGGTTTTAGGAGGCAGGAATTCAAGTTTCCCTCGCTGGAATTTTTCCGGATGCCGTTGGGCAGCAACCAGGATTTGTGGGCAGCAGGTCAACTGCTTTTACGGCTGAATTTTGTTCTGGACAGCAACATTATACTCAGAAAATCTGAGCAGCAACCATCCCATAATGGGCCGGCAGTTTAAGAGGAATCAAGGAGCAAATTGGGTAGCAATTAATAGCCTATGAGAGAGATGGAGCCCAGTGAATGGCCGACCACCTAGAGAGGGGAATAGGATTTAGAAATCATAAATACGTGGGGCCCATGTTACTAATCTAATATTTGAAAAAAATATGAATTGATTATCAGATTTTGTAAAATAGGAAAGTTTCCAAATAGATGAGTAATCAATTTGGGAAGATTTGAATTTCAAATTTGAATTGAAATTCAATTAAGATGATTTCCTAAAATCAAGGAACTAGTTTAGGAAAGTCAAAAATATGAATTAATTATCAGATTTTATGATAGGGAAAGTTACCAAAATTTGAGGCTCTCATTAGAAATAATTTGAATTGATCATTCAAAATTAGATCCAATCAATATGGAAGCCTTAAATCAAGGAGCTAAATTTGGAAAGCATTCAAGGCCTCATGAAACCAATTGGAATTTCAAATTTTGAAATTCAAAGGAGGGGAAAGGGGGAAGCCGGCGGCCAAGGCAAGGGGCTGGGCTAGGGACGGGGTAGGGAGGCCGGCGGGCAGAGGCTGTTAGGGGGCCGGCGGTCTGGCCAGTCTAGTATGGACGGCGGCAAGAAAAAATTGCGGAGGAAGAGGGTTTGAATGTAGGGTTAATGGCATGGGGGAGGGATCGGGTGGCTGACCGGCCAAGTGGAGGGGTGGTGAGGAAAGATCTGGCGGCTAGGGGAGAGGGAAGAAAAAAGAAATTAGTTAGAAAACCAAGAGCTCCACCAAGGGGCTGTTGGGTATTGCTTTGAACCTCTCCTAGGCTTTCCTCACTTGAGAACTCACAAAGAGATCCAAAACCAAAATTTTCATTAGCAATAATCATCATCCTCTCCAAGAGGAGGGAGAAGGCTTAAATAGCCAAATACATGAATGAAAATAAAAAGACACAATTGCCCCTAGGCAAACATAAGACAAAGCCCTCAAGTGAGGGTAGAAAGGGAAAAGTACAATAGCAAATCACATACATAAAATATATCAAAATAAATAGACACGATCATAGCCGTTGATCTTCGAGGTCCTCATCAAATGTATTGTAAATATATTGGAGGAAATAAAAGTAAGTTTCAAAATAAATACACCCTAGATAAGAGACCCTTTTTTTTCATTTCTCTTTATTAAAATCTCCTTGATTTACGAGGTGCCAGTGAAAATTACATTTTGTTTTTGGAATCATATAACTAAATGAAGCAGCTAATATTGCTAGAATTGAATGCTTGGAAGTTTAGCTCGTTTCTACAATATTTAGAGAAGCTGGATTGATCTAATGAGAATCGAGTCTTTGTATTTCAATCTGTATCATTTCATTACTGTCTTTGCTTACAAACAAAACTTGATAAAATTAGTGAGAAAGTCGGTCATGAAATAATGTGGCTAAGGGAAATTAGTCAGTTTTATTAAATTACACCTCATTGTTGATTGCTTACAGAGATTAGTAATTTTTCCCCTTTTTGGAGAAATCTCAATCTCATTTTAGAGACTCTTCATATTATTGTGATATTCATTTCATATAGCTGCTGAAAAATAAATATTTCTTTTGTTTATGGTATTGCCTTTCTTAACAGACTAGTTATTTAGTCTGACCAAGTGTGAAATGAAAACCCTTGGTTACAACAACAACAACAAGCCTTTATCCCATTACATGGGGTCGGCTAAATGAATTCTTTTTATCTTTGTGTCATTTGAAGAGTCAAATTCTTATTTAAATCTAATTAAAAAATGTCATTTCTAATATTTTCTAACAAAGTCTTTTTAGGTCTACCTATACCTTTCTTAGCTTAGGTCAAATCTAATACATATATTCTCCTAATCGGGTCATCAGAAGGCTAATGTTTTATGTGACCAAACCATCGAAGGCGACTCTCTCTAATCTTATCTGCCGTTGGAGTTGCTCCAACCTTTTCATGTATATGCTTGTTTCACATTCTATCTCTAAGAGTAAAGCTACTCATCTACCTAAGCATCCTCATCTCTACAACACTTGACTTAATTGTATGCTTCTCTTTTAATGGCCAACATTCTGCACCATAGAACATTGCTAGTCTCACCACCATTTTATAGAATTTTCCCTTAAGTTTGAGGGGTACTTTTGTATCGCACAATAGGTCCAATGTATTCCTCCACTTCAACCATCCAACCTGAATTCTATTAATAATATCCCAATCTATTTCTCCATCAGTCTAGATAATAGACCCGAGATATTTAAAACGTGTACTCTTATAAATGACTTGATCGTCCAAAGTCACAATCCCCCATTAGATCTATTACTACTAAAATTACACTCTCTATATATTTAGTTTTAGATCTACTCAAATGAAAACCCTCGATTTTCCAACAAATGATTTATTAACTTGTAGGTTTCTAATGGAAAGTTCTACACTTAATATATTTAATTTTCAGGGGAGGATAATGATCCAGATTTCTTTTTGCACTATTGCTTATTGTGGCTCACTCTTATGATACTAAAGTTTCTGAAAGATAAGAAATAATAATGATCAAGAAATTGGCGCACATCAAGCTATACTCGTCATTGGAAAACTGCTGGAACCAGAACTCAAAGATATAACTTCCACTCATATTTTACAACCTCCTGAAGAGGCAAGGACTCAGGTCCAATGCCCGTTGCATTTTTTTAGTTACACTTAATTTTTGTAAAATGCAAGCCAAAGGTGACATGTTATAGAATTACTATAATGTATTTTTTGGCAAGTTCTACTGATCCCAAGCAAGTATTATTTTAACGTTTATTATGTCAGGTGGTAAATGCAGCTGTCATTGTTGATCCTTTGGGTGGGAAAATTATTGCAAGTGGTAATGACCAGACACTTTTTAGACTTCCGACAAATGAAACCATTTCAAACTGTATTAACGGCAGTGAGCAATCAGCCACCACTTTCTCCTTTCAGCATGGTGGAGATTCTTTGGGAAACATACCAGAAGACTCAAAGTCAAAGTTGTTGCCTTGTGACTTTAGCAGAGTTTCCTGCATGTATCCTTGGCGATGGACTGAACCAAGATCTGATAATGGGAAAGAGAAATGTGATGGAAACTTTTCGTGGCATCCTTTAAGGCATGCTACTCTTGTTTCTATTGAAAATGCTGCTGCTAGGGATAGACAGTTATTTCCTTGCTTAGAATATCAAAACAATCTGCCTCTTCGAAATGGAGGTGTGTGTGATTGTTCTGAGAACAATCTGATCAAACGACAGAAGATCCAATTGTCAGAAGTGAGCATATATTTTATCCTTCAAAACGTTTTTTCCTTTTATGTTATTGCTTTTTTACAGACATAATAGCATTTAGATTAGAGAATAGTGTTATATTCTCATTTAATATTCCCCAGACCTTATATTTGTGGTTTGAAGTGCCTATGGTTGTTACTTCTGAATCAAATGTTTATTTTTACCATTTCTTCAAATATGTTGTTTCATTTTGTTGCCCTTCTTTCAGAATGCGGGTGTGATTTCTGAGGATGCGTCCCCTGAAAACTTGCCTTCTGAAGTATTGAGACCTTATCTTTGTACTGGTTTCGACATCTACATGCTATGGGAGCCTTGCGTAATGTGAGTATAATGCAATTAACTTTTTCATCTGCACTTGGATGGCACTACCCGTAATCTGAGTATAATGCTATTAACTTTTTCATCTGCACTTGGATGACACTGCCCATAAATCAAAAATAGTGAGCTGATTCACTTCAGGTGGTTTAAAAAAAATGACTTGACTTGCTTATTTTTTTCAGCCAAAATAAGTAATTGCATTCAAAATGTGAATAATTCTTGTGAGATGCCCTTTTTCAAAAATGACTCCTGATCTGGATTTTATGCATCTTTAGACAGTTTCAACTAAAACTAATTTATCTGTTTTTTTATTATTTTTTCGAGGGTTTCTAAAGTTTAATTACTTTGTTCTTCGAGAAATTATTTTGTGCGGACACTTGACGGAGAGAACCGTCCGGATTTGCTGTGCTTTTACTGCCTCTTTCTCCTCACTCCAGGTACTTCTGGTCCTCCACTAACTGAGCTAGCTCCATAGCCTCACTAGGTCCCGAGGCCTCATCACTCTAACCATCGCACTAATCTATGATTTCAGGCCCTTCATGAAGTTCCCCTTTAACACCATCTCAGAAAGCCGGTCCAGTAGGCTAGCAAGGTATTGGAACCTCTCGTGGTACTCTACCACCGAACCATCTTGTGGCGGAGCGAAAAAAACTCGTAGAAATCCCCCTTCCAGTTCAGAAACATTCAAACAAACAATCCTTGAATTCCCTCTAGCTCCGTATGGGTCGTCTCATGTCCCTCCACTAAAACTAGGCCAAGTCCTTCCCTTGCAAAACATAGGTCAGTTGTCGTCAGTCTTTCCTCCTTCGTCAATCCGTTGATGGCGAAATACCTTTCCACCTTGTAGATCCACCCACGTGCATCCTCTCCCTTACAGATAGACATCTTCAGCTTCCTCACTCTCAGATTGCCTCTGTTTCCTCTTAATCCTACATAACCTCCCTTTCCACAAAGTTGTTGTGCTCCCCAAGTGTCCCAATCCTCCCTTATGCGCTCGTATCCAAACTTCTCTTCAAAATCATCTCTCATGTCCCAATCCTCACCCCTATGCTCAAAATCAACCTCTCGCCTTGCAAAGTCAGCACCCATCCTTTCATATCCACTACTCATCTCCTCCTTAGAAATTGGGCTCTAGGGGAGGCATCCCATCTTCCACCTCTTAGTTTTCTCCTCTCCTTAGTGGATTAGTGTTTCCACCACTTGTTCGTTGATGGATCCCTTTGCCTCTGATGTCGTCGTTTTGGGTTGGGCCTCGAGCAGCTTTCTTAACATTTCTTCTACGACAACAAACTTCCCTTCCATCTTTCCATGGACGCTGAAAATTGATTTTCAAATTTAGAAATCTTCTCCACAAAATCTGATTTTAATTGTCTTATCTCTCCTTCCAATATTTCACTTTCCTCCCGAGTATAGGTATCACAGATCGATGCTTTGATATTAATTTATAGGAAATGCTTGTAGAAATCAAGAGATCCCTCGGCTAAATTCGAATTTCAGCACTTAGCAAAAATAGATTTGAGAAGAACTTGGAAGAATAATGAGAAATAAAACTTTTTTAATTGATAATAGTAGAAGAATAATACAAGATACAATGGATATTCTATTGGAGAGGAAGATCCTTCTCTCCCAAATCTCTAGACGCCACTAGAGCCCGAACAAAAACTAAGAACCACAAATTTAAGCAAAAACAGAGATGAAAAACAAACCCCAGAAGTAATTCCCTCTTAAACAAACATTAATTTCCCTTAATTACCAAACAACCCCCATCTATTTGAAATTTTTCTCTTAAACCCCCTCTTAATTAGGCTTGTGGACTGATAGGAAATACTTGAGTTCGCAAGTAATCCAAGAGGAAATACTTGAGTTCGCAAGCAACCCTAGCGATAATTGGTAAAAACAACGAGAATAATGCAAAAGTCTGGATTAAATCAACCCAAAACGATAGATTGTAATAATGGAATCAAAGCCAAATAAACACAAAGCAAGATACAAGTAATCCTCAATTTGAGAGGAGGATTGTTCTCTCCCAATCTTTAGATGAAAGCTGAAGACACTTTCACCGCGGTGTATGGATGTCGGAGAAAAATTAAATGAGCATACTTGCTTAATCTGTCCACTACCACCGGAATCACCGTGAAACCTTCTGAACGGAAAGCCCATCTATGAAGCCCATGGATATCTCCTCCTATACTCGTCTCGGTAAAGCTAACAGCTGTGGTAGTCCTCTTGGAGACATAGCCAAGTATTTGTTACTCTGATAGACCTTACACCTGGCCACCATCTCCTCCACATCTCTGTGTATCCCCTTCTAGTACAGCTTGTAGGCTAACCTCCTGTATGTTTTCTACACCCCTGAATGGCCCTCAACAATGCTTCCATGAAACTCATGGAGTAAGTTTGGAATGTGGATTGAGGTCCAATAACCCTAAACCCAGTCTGTCCCCCTCCAATGAGCACCCTTGGTGGCTACCCCTTCCCCTCAGTAAATCTATCCTGATCTTTCCCAACTCCTCATCCTAACGCTCTCCTCCTTGATAGCCTCCTCATCTAGCATAAAAGGAATCGATGATGACACTGTCTGCGACTCCCCTATACATCTGGACAAGGCATTTGCTGCCTTGTTCTCCATTGTTGGCCTGTTCTGGATCTCAAAATCTTAGTCTAATTGTTTGGATAATCATCTCTGATGCTCCTCGATCACCATCATTTGCTCCAACATGTTCTTCAAGCTCCTCTGATTCGTCTAGACGATGAAATGTCTTCCCAAAAGATAAGGGCGCCACTTCTGAATAGTCAAGACAATGACCATCAACTCTCTATCATACTGACTTCAATCTAGCCCTGGTTGACAGAACTTAACAGAAGTATGCTATAGGTCTATGATTCTGCATCAGCACGGCTCCCAACCCATAATCGGATGCATCAGTCTCCACTACAAAGATCTACCTGAAGTCCGGAAGAGCTAAAATTGGAATTGCAGACATGGCTTTCTCCAATCTCTCAAAAGCCTGAGTCGATGTCTCTCCCCACAAAAAATTGTCCTTCTTTAGTTGCTCAGTCAAGGGCCAAGCTATGGTACTATATCTCCTCACAAATCTTTTGTATTACCCAGTTAGTCCTAGGAAACCTCTCTAACTCCCTTATGTTCCTAAGCATAACCCATTTCTGCATCGCCTCAATTTTTGTTTGATCGGCCGTCACTCCCTGTTGAGACACTACATGTCTCAAGTACTCCATGCTAGACTGGGCGAAGCTGCACTTCTTTAGGTTGGCCCTCAGTTGATGCTCTTGTAAAACTCTCAGAACCACCTTCAAGTGCTCCAGATGCTTCTCTTTCATTTTACTGTACACCAGAATGTTATCAAAAAATACCAGAACAAATTTCATGAGGTACTGCCAGAATACCCTATTCATCAAAGACTGGAAAATAGCAGGGGCGTTTGTGAGCTCAAATGGTATCACCAAGAACTCATAGTGCCCATCGTGTGTCATGAAGGCCGTTTTTGAAGATCCAAGAGGAAATACTTGAGTTCACAAGTAATCCAAGCAGAAATACTTGAGTTCGCAAGCAACCCTAGCGATAATTAGTAAAAACATCGAAAATAATGTAAGAGTATGGATGAAATCAATCCCAAAATGATAGATTGTAATAATGGAATCAAAGCCAAACAAACACAAAGCAAGATACAAGTGATCCTCAATTTGAGAGGAGGATCGTTCTCTCCCAATCTCTAGACAAGGAGTCTAGAGCCTAAGACGCCAAGGAAACTTCTAGTGAAACAAATCAAAGCATAATCTAACCCTAACCTATTTAATACATAAACTTTCTAAATTAAAACTCCCTCCAAAGCCCTAGCCGTCCCTCCTTTCTCCTTTTAGATTCAATTTAAATAGTGGGAACCACTATTGTGGGCGGCAAAGTGGGGAGGAGGCGGTAGTAGCAGCCTCCTATAGACAAAGACTGGCCCTGGGTGGGCTGGTTCAGGAGGAACAGGCCTAACATGGACCCCACCCTCAAGGGTGCGGTTAGGCTTGGGCAGAAACACCCCCCCCCCCCCCCCAAAAAAAAAAAAAAAATCATCCTGTAGACCTTGTTGGACTGGCTGGATCGGTCTAGGGATTGGTCTAACATTCAAAGCAAGAATAAAGATAACCAGAACTAAGCTGAACCTAACCTAGTGGGCGGTCCAGTAGCTGGTTTAGCCTTGGCTGATCCAAATCAGGAAAATAAAATAGGAGAGGCGGAGGAGGCGGCTAGTTCAACCTTTGGCTGAACTGAAACTGTAGCAGAATTTGGACTAAGACTCAGTTTAGTTAAAGCTCCTGCGCCAACTTCATGCTAGAATTGCCAGTGGATTGCAATAGAGGGGTATGCATGGACTAATGCAGTATATGCATCCACAGTAATTCACAGAAGGAAGATCAATAAGAATACTAGATATGTTCCTCTGAATAAATTATATATTCAAAGCAGAGTTTATTTTAATCATAGGAGATCGATGTTCTCCAAAGGAGCAAACCCTCTTAAGATTAATTACATCCTAGGGGAGACCATCCCAGAGTACTCACAATTAATGAATCTAGTTGTGCAAGGAAAAAATAACGTTTGAAAAGGCGAAATCAAAAGCTAAGGTTTTTTGTCCTTCTCAGGTATTGCTTAAAACTCAAGGCGGATTGTGATATAAGCCTTGAAGTAAAATTAAAAAAATCTTGTAAAATTAAAGGAAATATAAAAAAAAAATATGCCATAAAGCATCAAGGGATTGTTAAACAGATGAAAACCTAAATTGTAAATGAAAAACAAACCAATTAAAATAGAAGGAAAACAAAAGTCAGTTTAAAAGATAAGAAAAATAGTTACAAATGTATTGATTTAAAAGAAAGCTTAAAAAAATCAAACTAAGAGAAATGAGAATAATTTTTTGTTAAAAATTAAAAAAAAATGTTAAAAGAAAAATAAAAGAACAAAAAAGTAAGTGAAAAAAAAAACTAATTCAAATAAGAAAAGTTAAACCGTTTGAAAAAAGGTTTAAAAAAATGAATAAAAGCATAAATGTATCTTCAAATCGGGCTCGAGCTTGAGCTTAGTAAACTAGCTCGAGCTTGAGCCGGCTCGGCTTGTGAGCTCCCGAGCCGGCTCGAATAAATATTAACTTTTTTAAAATAATTTTATTTTATTTATTAAATTTAAATATTAAAAAAATTAATAAAAACCACCTAAGTTTTATTTAAATGTTAAACATTTCATATTTTCTTCTAAATTTTAACTGAGTTTTAAAAATCTCACTAAGTTTTAAATATCCCGCCTAAATTTAAAAATTCCTGCACATGGCTCGCGAACCTGCTCGAGCTCATTTACAGTGAGACAAGCTCATGTTCTAGCTTGCCTGTCAAGATCGACTCGAGCTCTCTTTCCAACTAACGAGTCAAGCTCGATATGGGCCTAAACTCGACTCGACTCGACTCGTTTACACCCCTAGTGTTAGTCTTGTGTGACTTGAATAAAAAAGGTGTAAGCTTTGTTCAGTGACTTCAGTCTAGAGAATAGTAAGCCTTGAGGTACTTATTGGTGCCGCATGGTGAGGAAGGCTTCAAGGCGGGTGCGGTGAATGCCTTTTTAAGTAAGGATGAAAAGAAGAGATAAATGATATAGTGCCTTTTTAAGTAAGGATGAAAAGAAGAGATAAATGATATAGTGAATGGGTGTAGGGAACCAGAGCCCTACATGGGGTTCTGGTTGGGTACCCATTGGGTACCCACACTCTACGCTGGCAGGCTTTGCCCACCCACACCCACCTATGGTGACTTTCCTGATGTCATACCCACCCACACCCACCCACACCCACCCACTTTCCACGCTTATTGAATGCAGTCTGCCATAGATTAATGGCCTTGAGGTTTTTTGCCATTATCTCTAACTGCAAACTTTCAAGCCACATATCAAATTTTATCATGGTTGTGACGCGGTTCAGTGTTGCACATTGCATAGTAAGGATTATTATAATATACTGCATGTATATGATAATTAGTAATATAAATCGATTGTCCTTTGATGTTGAGTACCCACCCATACCCACCCACGATGTCATGAGCGTACCCATACCCACCCATACCCATTGGGTATGGGTGGGTACATGGGTGGGTGTGGTTATGGGTACCTAATGCAGGGCTCTGTAGGGAACTCTAAGGTTTTCTAGAGCCTGAAGAACAACTAGACTGTTGAAGTGGAAAGTAAAATGGACTTACATCATGAGACACCAGATGATAAATCTGATATTATCAAGACAACTAGTTATATAGCTAAAATTAAAAATAAAAAGAGAAGAAAAACTAGTTAAAATTGGAGTTAAATTGAACCAATTAATTAAAAAAAAAAAAGAAAATGAAAAAGTAAACTTTAGCCTCCATCTCCGATTCAGTATAAACTTTAAATCTAAAAACTTAGAAGTTGCTTTTTTTAAAGTAAATGTTAATTCTCCTCATGCACCTCGAATGAAAAAAATATAAGCTTTGCTTAGGCCAGAGAATCATAAGCCTTGGGCACTTTTCAGGTGCCTCCTAGTGAGGTGCTTCTTGAGGTGGGTGCCTTGAAAGCCTTCTTAAACAACGAGGAAAAGAAGAGATAAAAATATATATAGTGGCTGGCCGTAGGAACTCTTAATATTTTCTAGACCACGAAATGCAACTAGACCATCTAAGGGAAAGTAAATGGGCTTATATTATGGGATACCAAATGACAAAGCTGATATCATTAAGATAGCTAAGAATATTGTTCACAAAGTTGCTTACAATTGTGAAGACAATTATGAAGGGCATGATGACAAGACAGAAAGCCTAATCTGGTGGTTTAGGAGCATGCCCTCAGTAAAGTCCCCGTGGCTCCATCATTTTAGTTCATGGAAATCTCTAGTTAGTCAAAATAGATAATCGACCCAATCTAATCGTGAAGATCCTTGTCAGCAAACATGAGTTATTTTATTCAAAAAAAACTTGTAGACTTAAGAGGTAGACACAAATGAGGAGTGCTAACCTGCAAGAGACGGAGAACTAGTCTTAAAGATAGGCAAGTAGCATAAAGGATAGGAAGGTGGCTAACTTAAAGAGAGAAAAACTAGCCTATGAGAGAGGGAAGGCTACCCTAAAGGGGTGGAGAAACTAACCTAGATGATACAAAAAAAAAATAGCCTAGAAAAGGGGAAGGCTAACCTAAAGGATAGAAACATTGACCTAGAAGATAAAAGATATTAAGGGATAGAAAGATGACCTTGATCAATATCCCATGATTTTTCATCATTTCTGGTCTACCTAGCTAAATCAGGCGAATAACCCAATCTAGCCAAGAAGATTCTTATAAAAAAAAAAAAAATGGATTGCATTTTCTAAGGGGATCTTGTGGACCTTGAAAGGTAAAGAGACAAAACCTAGTCCTAGGCTGATATCTGAGATTCATACTCCATAGTCATTGGTAGGAGGTGCATTGGTTGGACTCACGATATTGCCCTGGTTACCTACCTTGATTGGCCATATGAAAACCTAAGCTCTAAAAGGCAAATTTTATATAGGAGTACTCCACATCGTAAGAAAACACCAACAAAGAAAGACGAAAAAGTAACTGAAAATATCAGTAAGGTATAATTCTTAGCCTAAATTTAGAGTAGACATTAAAAATGAGACTTACGACTTGAAATCTTATAGGAAGCTAAGGAAATCCCAGATATTGGTCTTACAATCACGCATGAAGAGTATTGATAACTAAACCCACCTAATAGCCATGAAAGTGAGGTCAATATATCTTAATGCCAAGGAACAACAAATTTTAGGTCTGGCTAGTATAGAAGGGACATGTATGGAGTGCTTGTTTTAATTATTTTGCCTTAATTGTGGACTAAAGACTATTGCAAACGCATGATATCATAAGATGAAAATTGAACTTAGATTATTTTAAGGTCGCCGATACAGTGTATATAACTCAATGTGTTTTAATATTATTAAAAATTTAGATAACTCATAGAATTGAGTAAATACCTATGGATTGTGCTTGCGTAGAAAACATGAGTTGATATAAGCATACATGATGGCCCACTAACGGGCAGTTGCGGGATCCAATTAGTCCCACAGCTATTCGTCAAAGCTCAACCTAAGTTGTTTGATCAAATATTGAACAACTAAAGTTGCATGTATAAGAATAAGAGGTCATCAAGTAGTCGTGCATGTATCACCCCAACAAGAGTCACTCTCATGAAACGAGGTGACACAAAGCTCAAAGAGTTCGCATGAGAGTAGTGAAGTAAAAGCATTTCATGTGTGGCATGTGCAAACATCGACTAATCATGAGAGTGGGCTAAAGCACAAGAAAGCATGACTCAATTGGTGCTATATGACAATTGGATCAAAGCAAATAAAATATGAATGCTTGAATTACATTATAACAAATGAAAATATTTTTGAGCATTTAAATTGTCATATGAGATTACAAAAATTGACTTTGAAAGTAGTAAATCACAAGTGCTAGAAACAAATTACATGTAGAAATTTTTGAATGCTCACTACATTTATGGCCATGTGAATTTGATCTGAAGCAGAAGAAAGGTTGAGCATAGGGAATACTTGTAATGAACTAGCACTTCTTTAGCTAGAGATTGTCGTGCAAAAGTGATCATTTATGACTTGCAATACAACATAATATTAGGCATAAAATATTCATTAAACAAAAATTGTTATGGAAAATAGTTTTTGATATTAATAAATGGAGGGAAAATTTGGACATGATTGTAGAATCGGAACTAAGACAAGTTGGAGGATAAGGGGAAGGAAACTTATTGATGCTTCACGTTCAAACCTTGAAATAGAGGATGGTACTTGAATAAAGCTCCAACTTTTTTGACAAAATAAATAAGGCAGTGGAAGCAGCATCATTGAGATAATGAATATTATCACTTCAATATCTATGCTAACCGTCTTATTTATGCTGAGATCTTGAAATACATGATGGGCTTATGTGAGTCTTGGTTAAACGATGTATTAACTAAAGACTGCAAGAAATTGTGGGATATTGGAAATATTGTCTAAGGTTAAATAAGCGGATAAATGGAGAAAAAATAGACATCGGAGGAGAGAGCCATTGGCAATAATAAGAGATGGGAGGAAAAGCTGAGGCATGTTTAATGTTATTGACTGAATAATATTAATGCCTGCAGATAGGAAAACATGAAGAATATAGGAAGATAATAAGGAGAATATTTTCAATTATAAGGATATGATACAATAATAAAAAATATCTTTTCATCCTTCTCATTCCTACCCAATTAAACCCATTCTACTAATCCCCACAAAGTCACTAGATGAAGCTTAATATTGTAAATCTTCATCTCTTATAAGTCGAATCTACATATTTGAGAGGCAAATACTTCAGGAATTTCTATTTATGCCTTTTACTCTTTGTCAGCATTCATAACTGTTTTAGCTTCATTTTTTTTATTATTTTCTGTATGATTGCAGGTGTGCCATGGCACTCGTTCATCAAAGGATTAGGCGAATTTTTTATGCCTTTCCAAATCCAATTTCTGGTGCATTGGGCAGTGTCTACAATTTGCAAGGAGAGAAAAGTTTGAACCATCATTACTCAGTTTTCAGAATTCAAATACCTGAAGAATACTACTAGAGACAAACAAGTGCTTTAGACAAAGCTCTTCGCAGGATAAGCTTATGATAACATAATAGTGGGATTCCATGGTGTTTTGTGTTTTGCTTCGAATTCCCTCATTTTTTATTATTCTACTACAGGAAGAAGACCAGTAGGCAGTTAAATAAATCATTAGGATGAATCTTCAAATTACAAATTTGTTTTGTTTGCTCAGTTTACAACACTCTGATTCCTGGAGAAGACCAGTAGAGAGAGAGAGAGAGCAACATACGACAAATTTGTTTGCTCAGTTTTCAACATTCTGATTCCTGAAGAAGACCTCTAGATAAAGAAACAAGTGGTTAAGATGATCCCTCTTCACACCACAAACTTGTAATACACTTACTAGTCAGCCTCTAGTGGTGCTATTATCTACTGTACTATCATCCTTAGCTTGAAGCAAATTACTCCGTCTTCAAGTTTCTAATACCTGAAGCAGACCATTAGAGAGAGAAACAAAATGGTTTATTTAACTCTTCACTGGAAATACTTATGATCCACTTAACACAGGTGCTTGCTTCCAACCCCTAGTTTTCTATGTTCCTGATTGTGTTAGCCCAACACTACAAGAAATTCGTTGAATACTGACGATATTTTCAGCAGTCATTTGACCGCTGGAACTACCGGCGGTTTGATCGCCGCTATTAACCGGCAGTTCCATTGTAGGTATTAGGAAAACTTGGCGGTTTAGTGTTTTCTTTAGGTGATAACTTTTACCGGCGGTTTAGCCGTCGTTTTTAAGTGAATTTTTTTCGGCGGCCCCCGGCGGTTTTTGCACCGGAATTTACTAGCGTTTTATCCGCGGTTTTGGGTTCATTAATTTCCGGTTGTTTTAGCCATTGGAAAATGGCGGTTTTGGGTTCATTAATTTCCGGCTATTTTAGCCGCTGGAAAACGGCTGCTGGTTTTCATTTCCTACGCTGTTTATTCCGACAATTTATAAACTACGGGTAGTGGCCGATTTTACCGTAGTGCAAAACCTGTAATTGAAGTCATTATCTTGTCTCCACATTTAAGTAGGACAAATCTCTAATTATTTGTAATGTGAATGCTTCCAGAACCCACTAAGTGCTACAGTAACATATACTGCTTATTTCTTCCTTTCATAATTTATTTTATCATTCAATTATGAGACTTTACAGAATTATATATTATTGATGCCAGTTCTTTGACCACATACCTCTCTCTCTTATTATTATTGTTAAATAGTTCCACAGCTTGGCAGCCTTGTTAGACCTTCCTGTATCCTGTCTTTAAATCTATTGTATTGGTAATTTGCATGGCTGGTATTTAAAAGAATATGGACCATCTGAAATGTTACAGAGTAGTAGAATTATAACTTTGAAGAGCAGAAATTATTGAAATATCCATGATGTCAACATGTCAGCTGGAGACAATCACATAAATTTTTGTCGTTTGGAACAGCTTTTGGACGCTGTTTTTAAAGCTATTTTTAAGAATATTTTATACTAAAAATTGCTTTGATAAGCAATACAAAAGCTATCTCAAATGAAATCTGATGATGTTATGCTGATGAAATAATAAAATAATTAGAAGTGTAATCTGTTAACGATTATTTTATTGGCAGGTGGGTCCTGATACATTTCAATGCCTCGCCAGTAATATTTACTATTTATTAAAAGGTTAGTCTGTTAATTATTTGGCTAATTTAGTTTAACTTTGTTTTTTTTTTTAAGAGTTTGAAAGTCTACTCATATAACATCGACTTTGTTGTAGCTCTTTGGCTCGATTGTTTAGTTAGATTTTTTTAGTTTTAAATTAAAATTTTATTTTAGTATAGAAATAATTTAAAAATGTTTAAATATATTTTGTAATATTAATTTAAAATTAGCTTTAAATATATTTTAAATTGATAGAGTGGCGTGACAAGATTATGAGTTGAGTTAGGCTTGAGCTTGAGTTTGAATTTGTATAATATCAGTTTGATTAGGCTTCAGCTGCTCAAGTTGTTGAGTTTGAGTTGGTTTGCTCGAGCTGATTTGCGAGCTAATTCGGTTCACCTACAACCCTTTTATATGTTGCAACTAATTTAAAAAAATATTAAAATTTTGTTTTGGAAAAAAAATTATGCTAAAATTATGGTTTTGAAATTATTGAACAAAAATTCATTACTCAAATAATTTTCCCATACAAAAAAAGTATGGAGTTCATTTTATTTTAATTTCTCAAGTGTGTATTTCTCAAATAAAAATGGCTTACGCTTCTTTTTTTTTTTAACATATTATTTAAATAAAAAAAACGCAATTTATATTTGATATTTTTGGAGAGTAATAAAACTATTTGCAATATTATATTGTGATTTGAAAAAATAAAAAAATTGGCCCACATCACATGCGACTTGTACTCTTGTGAAGCCATTTATATTAATTGTTTTTTTAGGGTTAGGGTAAACCTTGGAAAAAAGAGGATTATTATAATAAAAAATTAGATTATGATAAATAACAAATAATTTAATTTACATTTTTTAAAAAAATTTATTGAGATATAAAGTTCAAATTCAGCCTTATCAAAATTGTGTATCATTCAATATATATATATATATATATATATATATATATATATATATATATATATATATATATATATATATATATATATATATATATATATATATGAAATGATCCAATAAAAATTCTTTTATAAGTAAAAATTAAATGTCTTTTTCTCCTATTTAATTGATCATATAAAAATGGAAAATAATTTTAGTATACTTAATTTTTGAAGTGTAGCATTACTCTTCAATAATAATAGTAATATATCTAAAGACTCGGGCTTCGTTTGGTATGATTTTTTTGCTGTTTCTTAAAATAAAATTTTAATTAAAAAATTAAAATTTTGTACTAAAAAATTACTCTAAGAAAGCAGTCCCAAACAAAGCCTTGGTGTTGTTTAATAAATAGATTGATGTAAGTATTTCTTGAGAGAGAATCTATTCTTCAAGAAATTTTTAATAAGTGTAACAAGTTAACCGTTCTTATTTATTAATGGTGATGTAATTTTCTTTAGATAAGTAGAGGATAGATAAAAAATTTATTTAATGGTAATATTATATTGTGATGTGATTTTCTTAAAGCAATGGTGAAGACAAGCTTTTGCCCTAGAAAAGAGAGCTGCACAAATTGGGTGAAGGAATAACTGCCATTTGCATTTATACCCACCAAGTATCAACCATATTATTTATGAATTTTGAGAAATTATTAAGCATGGATATTTTACATTATCTATGTTAAAAGTTAATAATGGACACAAACTTTATTTGAGTTTGATAGATAATTAGCTAATTGACACAAATTTTAATTAAGCCCACATAAAATGAAAGGCAAATTTTTAATTTATTAAAGGTGAGATTTTCTGTAAAATTGTAGCATCATTTAGTATGTAAACCCTAGTTTCAATTCAGAACTTTCAT
The DNA here is from genome assembly GCA_019514585.1 of Dendrobium officinale. Lineage (NCBI taxonomy): Eukaryota > Viridiplantae > Streptophyta > Magnoliopsida > Asparagales > Orchidaceae > Dendrobium > Dendrobium officinale. The sequence continues at coordinate 15,740,550 of CM033699.1, read as the reverse complement.
TACATATCAATTTGAATATAAAATAGTAGCACTGAAGAAGACAATGAAGAAACAAAAGTATATTTATCAACCCTTTCCTTTCATACAACTAAAGCATCACTTTAGTTTAATAAGGTTGCGCTACTTCATTTTGTTTCTGATTAAATACAAGTTTATATACAATAATTTATTGCCTACATATTTTCATCAAAGGGAGATTTTTTTCATAACTACATAGTTTTATTCATCGCCCCCATAGATAGTTTTTAGGGGTTTTGTTATCATCTTCTAATTAGCAAAGGGTCCACTAGACACTATGACTAAACTCTTCTTGATGGGCTTGATGTTTGGAGTTTGTTAATGTTTATTGTATTTGAAATGGAGATGTGTTGGTGAACTCTTTAGCTTAAAGGGACATGTTTAAGGTGAGTAGGGAAGGGCACAAGGTGTGGTGGCCAAGAGGTGGACTTGGGAGAGATTTACTTATGGGCATTGGTGTAGTGGAAGAGCTTGATCAGGTTATAGTGTCGTGTGTTTTGAAGATGGAATGGTGGTACATAGGTTGGGAAGATGGGGGGGGGGGGGGGGGGGGGGGGGGGGGGGGGGGGGAGGCGTGGATGCGGGGAGCGGTCATATATGATGCGTAATCATAGGTTATGAGGTGAGACCAACGATTTTCTAGGTGATTGAACGGTTGTAGGACAATGTGGTACAGAAGTAATGGCTTAGAGATGTGATTTTGATGTTGGTGAGAAGGCCAAAAATTGAGAGCTTTCAAATAAACATAAGAGATTGTATATGCATGTGTAATATGCACGTAATTAGCAAATGCCAAGAGGCATGAATAATTTTTGTGTAATAGTTATAGAGTGCATATCTAATGATTCAAGGAATTTTTAAATCATAAATGTAAGTGTATGATATTATAAATCTATAAGATACAAGATGCATGATAACATGGTGGTTCATGACTAATTAGAGTCATAATGGTATGCATGTGTAGTGTGCATGAAGCACATAAGAAAATCATAAATATTCATGCCTAATATTAGATACACCTACACCTTCACCCACACCCTGAATCAATACAAGGAACAACCCAAGCTCTTAGCCTCACAATATGCACTCAAACTCTAAGATATACCCTCTAGGCTTCTACTCTTTAAATCCTCTCAAAGCTTTCTCTCCTCTTACACTAAGCATTTGACCATATTTTCTCTATCACTATCTTTCATCCATTTTCATCTCGTTATCCCACAAATAAATTTATTGTGAGCTTATCATATTGTACACATCTACATACAATCAAAATTATAGAAGAAACCAACACATACACTTGCGCCATATTTTTTAACCCACAAATTATGTTTATATGACTATACATACATGCGTGCAACACAAAGGATGGAAGAACTTCCTTCAAAATATTTGAAAATAAGCATGTTCAATTAAAAATAAAAAAACTTATATTAGAAAACTTCTACATGGGTGAACAATCCCCTCTCTCTCTCTCTCTCTCTCTCTCTCTCTCTCTCTCTATATATATATATATATATATATATATATATATATATATAGAGAGAGAGAGAAAGAGAGAGAGAGAGAGAGAGAATATGTGCTACCTTATACTCTTTTAAAATCCTCCCTTGCTTATATATAATATACAAAAATAAATAAACAAGTCATAAAAATAATGCTCATGTAAGAATATGATCACTTCCTTTTTCAAATGCTTGGGTGTAAAACAACTAAAAGTAAACAGCAAAAGCTATTCAATTCTTAATTTGTCTTAAAAGGATGCCAAAGGCTTGAAATGGGAGAGTTATGACTATATGAAAGAGTGGTTAGGTTAAGTTAGGTTAGATTAGGTTAAGATATTTAATTAAAAAATATTTTTAAAGAATAATCCTCATTAATGGCATCATTAAGAGTTTCAATATTAAATATTATTTTTTGTTAGGTATCATTAGCATTGATGCATGTGCACATGGTAGACTTTTTTTTTAATTTACAGTGGTTACTCTTTAGCAATGCAAAAATTTCAGCATGATTTCAATCTGATTTTCTAATAATCAAAATAAATTTCCCAAATATTTTGCAAATTACAACCTACAGTTTTCTTAGTTTAAAAAAATTTTTGAATGACAATTAATTATCGGCTTAAGATCACTTTTTTTTTTAATACTATCCATCCTCTTAATGATTCTATGGCTTCGTTTGAGACAATTTTCTTATTGTTTTGTTTTTCAGACAGCAACCAAAGTTTTTATTTGGCCACTATATTTTTACTGTTTCAAGAAATTTTTGCGCTACGAAGCTGCTATCTACAACAGCTTTCAAATAAGTTACTTTCTCCGCAGCAGCTTTATAATCAACTTTACTAAAAGGTGCAGTCATCCCAACCGAACCCTAACTTTACACCAAATGTAGCACTTAGCTAACACAAAATGAGAATTTATAAAACCTATAGTTGTAATAAGGATAAGGCTTATGATGATGAAATTGACAGCCCTCTTATTCTTCTTAAATTCATGGGGACCATAAGTGTTTATCACATGAGTTTTGTCGTGTAAATGAACTAGAAACAAGCACTGAACAACAAATATAATAAAAGCAAAAAATTAAGAATCAGACAAAAAGCTGAACTCAAATCATGTATGTAAAAATAATTTTTTATTTATTTCATCTGAACTAACAAATTCAGAATGAAAGGAAAGAACTCAATAAGTAGAAATGCTGAAAATTTATGAACTTCTATAAGAACAACTGAACAAATCTCTCGTTTCATCTTTTTTCTCAGAACATGTTAATCTACAAAAGCTACTATAGCTCAACAGTCCAATTCAAGTCATCCACGGCTGACTGGCTTAGTCTTCTGTCCCTTTCTTCCAGCTTCCACATCTAATCCAAAATCACTAATCTGCTTTGGCAATCTGAAGGAAAAAGCTCTCCTTGAAAAGTCATCATAAATGGCTCTCTCTCTTCTCGATCCCATCGAAATCTTTGAAATAGAGAAGATCTCATTACTGCATTCATCACTAATTCTTGCACTGTTACCATCATTAATCCTATTAGGATGCTTCTTCAATGTCTTGATAGCCACTTGAAGCACAGTGCTCTCATTCATCACATACTCAATTGCACCCATGGAGAAACATCCCTCTTTCAAATCACCATTATTTCTACTTGTCCCTTCCTCACTAACTTCCACATTTCTGAACTTTCCAAGCTTAACATATTGCAGATTCAACTCATTCTCTACTTTATCAGTTCGATCCGGGGAAACCGTCTCTTTGCAAATATTGGGATGAGATTGTGTATAATAATCCCTCATTAGATCCTGCATTAGCGGGAGCTCCATAGATTGCGTATGTTCTTTTAAATTTAACTCATCTTTCACTCTTAGATGTCGAGATTGCGCGAAATCATCTTCAACGTTTAAACTAGGATCACTTGAGCTTTCGCTTGAATATTCATGAAGCAAGCTCTTCCTACAAAGAGGACATGTTGAATGTGATAATAGCCATGTATCAATGCATTCAATATGAAAAGCATGGCTACAATTTGGAAGTAGCCTTAGCTTATCATCAAGCTCAAACTCGCAAAGGCAAACTACACAATCAAATGGGTCCTTAAGGCCTATGATAGATTTGTAGAGGAATATTGGGAGAGAGTCGATGAAGGATTGGTCTACACCTTCATCATGGAGGTGAAAGAGCTGCTGTAATTGGCCTTGGAAGGCAGTGGCACTTGCAATTTCTTCTGATTCTGAATTGATTGGTTTGAGGAAGTATTTAATGAGAAGATGGAGGATGCCACATATGAAGAAGATGATGGAAAGGATGATTATAGCGAGGAGAAGATACGTTTTTTGATTAAAGGAAAACATAAGGTTTGTGTTAGAATGGGAAGAAGATGTAAACTTACCAGATATAGTTGTGCTGTGATGTTAATACATCAAAAATGTCAAATTTGTTGCAGATTGAAGAGATTATGAGAAAATTTCATAGGGAATTTGGTGGCATCAAAGCTTTGATGTGGAAACTTCATGTGGTTATAGAGTGGTTGAAGAAGGGGAGGGATATGGAGTCCTTGTAGAAGAGAGTTGATGAGATAGGAAATAGATTTAATGAGACAAATGGAGTTGTTAATTGAGAAAAGAAAGGGAGTATTCAAACCAGAAGTTACTGTCAATACAGTTTCAAGAGAAAAAAAATTACATCAATTGTTCCTAACAGAAAATTAATATAAAAATGGAGAAAATGATCAAAATAATCTCTTGACTCACTATGAAGGATCAAAATAGTCCCCAACTATATTAAATGATCAGTTTGGTTTCTTTATTTTTTAAAGAAGAACCAAAATAGTTCCATTTTGATTCATTTTTAAAGATTTGATGGATCAAAATGATCATTTAATATAGTTGGAAATCATTTTGATCCTTCATATATATAGAGTCAATGGATCATTTTGTTCTTTTTTCCTTTAAATTTTTTTTTTCTTCATCTGAGAAAGAATTGATGCAAGAAATTTTATTTTTGAATTACAAATTTACTGTTTACATTACTGGAATTTATGATTTCTAAGCCCTAAAAAATAACTTATTTACGCTTCAGACATGTTGTTTGGAAGGATTAAAATATGGAAATGAGGCATTCAGTTTAAACAAGAATGGAATTAACTGACAAACACTGAAAATAAAAAAAGTTCAGTGGAATAATTTATTGCCTGTTATTACATGCAACCGATGGAAGCGTGTGAAGACAAACGTTAATTATTAGCAATTGGAGACATGTTCATAAATTAGTAAGCCAATATTTAATTATTTGTATTTCACATATTACTTCTTGTTTCCATATACCTAAATATATAGGAAAATTTAAAATTTTTATGTCACATAATGCATGAAATTAGAGAAAAGTAACTACTTCAAAATTTTTTTTAAGGAAATATGATCTAAAGTTTGTTTGTCCTTGAAATTCATTCAAATTGATTTGAATTTGAGCCTAGTTCGAATATAGGGATTTGGCATGACCATGTATAGTACGAGGAGAGGACTACAACTTGTGAGGGGAAGGGATTCATTGGATTGCGTTGGGGCTCATTGATGGGATCAACGACATGTGTGAGGAGAAGAGGATTCTATGATGGGAGCTCGTGGGGTATGTCAATGAGACTGGCGATGCATGAGAAGGAAGCTTTCACGATGGAAGGTTGATGGGGGCTTACCAACGGGAATGAGGGTATGTGATGAGAATGTTTTTGCAATGGGAGATCCTTGCGGACTTGCCGGTGAGACTGATGGTGTGTGAGAAGAAGTGTTTTGTAATAGGGGGTAGCTCCAGGCTCATTGACAACATGATTGATGACATGTGAGTAGAAGGCTTTTACGGTGGGAGCTCATTGAGGGCTCACTCATGGGACTAATGGGGCTTAAGGAGAAGAGGGTTTTTATGATGAGAACTAGCTAGCTTGCTAATGAAAGTGACTATATGTGAGGCGAAAGAGAGTTATACTAATTTATGGTTCGAATAAGGTCAAACTAGTTGTTTGAATCAGGTTCGAGTCATATTTGAATTTGAAACAATTTGAATCAAATTATTCACAAAGGACTTTAATAAGCCGTCTGTGCATATAAGATGGGGCGATAATTTAGCCTAAAATGAACTTTTGAACATATTTCTTCAATAAAACAAACTATAGTTATCTTTCTCCAAATTCAAACATTATGGGTCATATAAAGTCAATTTTATCATTACAAAGTGTTTCACATTATCACATAAAAATTAAGATGTTTTCCCAAAAAAAAAAAAAAAACTATTATAAAAAAATAAAGATATTTTCATATCGTTTGATGTGTAAGCTTATCAATTCTTTTTTAATAAATATTTATTGAAATACCTAAATTTTTAGTGAAACAAGCTCTATAAGAAGAAAAAGGAGAAGAAAACTAAGTCCAAGATTAGGGGTGTCAATATTTGATACGACACGAAAACTCGATCCGGAAAACTCGACCCGGACCTGACCGTGTCGGGTTCGGGTTCACGGATTCAACCCGTTTGAAAAATGGGTCGGGTTCGGGTTGACCCGACGGGTTGTCAGGTCAACCCGAAAACCCTTTTGAACCCCTGCCCGCCCCTGCCCGCGAACCTGCCCTTCAAGCCGCTCCCTGCCCGCGCGGCTGCACGCTCGCCCGCGCAGCTGCCCGCGCCTGCGCGCATGTCATCTCGCCGAACCCTAAACCCTATCCAAGATATTGAGTATTAATCTACTGACTTAAAAGCTGCCACAGTGCCACATCAGTTGTCATGCAAGCAGTTGGCGTATCACTATTTCAAATATATAATTAAAATTTTATCAATTAAATTATGATTATGTAACTACTGTGAACTTGATAGACTTGTGTTGAGGATTCTCACAAGCCAGCTTACACTCAGCTCATTAATGAGTTTGCAAGCTAGATCACAGCTTCGTTTGGGACAACTATCATATTGTTTCTTAAAGTAGCTTTTTAGTGCAAAATTTAAAGTATTATAGTAGAAAGCTGCTTTAAGAAGCATTAAGAAAGTTGTCTTAAACGGTGACTTCTTTGGTGCTTTCTAAAGCAGTTTTTTAGCAAAAAAAAAAATAATAATAATAATTAAAATATATATATACTAGGAAGCTTTCCCAAATAAAGCCTTAATGATCTCATGAGCAAAGCTCAAGTCATAAAGAAGCTCGAGTTCAAGTTGCTTATGAATCATCTCGTGTGCTCATTGTGACAACTCATTTATAGGAGATCATACGTTTTTTTTTATTTTATTATTTTATTTTTTATTTTTTATTTTTTTTATTTTATTATTTTATTTTTTATTTTATTTTTATATTTTATATTTATTGTTTATTTTTATTTATTTTTATTTTTATTTTTTTATTTTTATTTGTTCTTTTTTTTCATTTTTTTAATAAAAAAAATTTATAGGAGATCATACGCATGAACCTGAATATATATAAAATTATTAAGGATATTTTTGAATAAATTAATATTAAAAAAAAAATTCTAATACTGTGGAGCTTGATAAATCACTCGTCGAGCTCTTGCATGTGAACCTCCTCGAGGTTTAGCAAGTTGATAACTCATGCTCGAGCTTTTTAATTGGCGAGCTCAGTTCAAGCTCTTAGCCTATGAGAAGATCGAGTCGATGTGATTTAAGCTCGACTCAACTCGATTATACTTTTTACGAAGAAATTTATGAACCTATTAAGTATTTTTTACTATTATTTTTATTTGGTGGGAGCAAATGAGTTGATCAGGTCAGAGAAAATATCAAAAAAAAAAAAAATTATCTTAATTTCTTCTGTAGTAGTTAGGAGCATGCAAAGAGAAAATTTCACTTAAAAAACTATCAAGTGTTCCTTTGGATCTCATAACTCTTAATATGTCAAAAGAAGGATTAATTATTATGTCCGGACGTCGAATGTTGTCTGGAGATCAACCAGAATGCGCCATGTCACCCCTGTGCTCGGTACCACTGATGTGGTGAATTCTGGTTGGCTTCTAGATAACATTCTGCATCCGGTCTCCACACAAAATAATTAGGACAAAGGTGAAAAAGTTCTTTGAATTTTGTGTTCACTTTTGAAGGCATTTTACATGTTTTGTGATACACTGTGTGAGAGCAGTGGTTCACAAAAAATGAAATATAATTTGAATAAGTTTAGCAGAATAAATTTGATATTTTTATTTATCTCATAAGTTTTTTTTTCTTAATAACTGTTGGGATTTAGGGTATCATAGAAATCTTTAATCAAGCATAATTTTTTTTATTTTTCTTAATAACTTTCATTTTCCACCATCAATATGTGTAAGTTATTGCATTTGATGATGTATAAGGTTTCATTTGGGACAACTTTTTAGTACAAAATTTTCTTTTTTTCAAAAAATTTGTACTGAAAAATTGCTTTATAAAACAATATGAAAGATGTCTCAAATGAAGCTTAAATCTATTATATGCAGTTAGGGGTGGATCCAACTTCTTTTTTTCAGGATAGGTAAAATTTTAATTAATTAGATGACAACAACAATAATAATTAAATTATAATAATAATAATAATAACATTAAATACTAAATAGTAATAATAAAAAAATATTTTTTAAAAATGTTAATCAACATAATACTATCAAATTTATAAGAGTAAATTTTTATCATTTATTCGCGAAGAGAAAATGTTTGGAATTTCAGATAGATAGACAAACAATGAGAGATGGGTCATATGAAGGCAAAATTTTTGTTTTTGAGGGGGCAGAATTCCAAAATTACCCATTTTATATATTTTTTTAGGGTGGTTGTATGCAGTGTCATCAAGAGTGATCATTGCCAACTGCATTGTCCAAATTTGATTTAGATTGGTCAAGTAGGTTGACATAGGCATGGCCATTATATAATGGGTCATGAAATATTCAATATCTATCATCCATTACATGTGAAGGCATAAAATATTTTGGAATAGGATCAAAGCAACCCTCCAAAAATTTTTAAATAAGATGACTACCCTTTCTGCCAGAATTGAAATGATAAATTTTTAGATGGAAGAGCAACTTTTGTCATAAATATATCAATATCAATGAATTCAAGGGACATGTAGTTGAAGTGAACAACATAATATCAAAGGATGTCTCTCTTTCTACCTGATAAAAAGAGAGTTTAAGATGTTTCTAAAGGCCTCTTAGGAGCATAGCCCTGCATTGGATACCCATACCCACACCCACCCATGTACCCACCCAATGGGTATGGATGGGTATGGGCAGACCCATGATCTCTTGGGTGGGTATGTGTGAGTATTCAACATTGAGGGATAAATCAATTTACAATATTGCTAATCACTGTATATCTTATATCACTACAATCCTCACTATGTAGTGTGCATCACTTAACCACGCTGCGATTACGATAAATTCTGATATGCGGCTTGAAAGTTTGCAATCAAAACAAAGGGTAACAAGTCTTAAGGTCATTAGTTTGTGGTAGATTGTGTTCAAAAAGAATGAAAAGTGGGTGTGTATAGGTGGGTACGGCATCTCAAAAGTCACCATGGGTGGGCGAAACTCGTCCGACTAAAATATGGGTACCCAACCAGGACCCCATGTAGGGCTTTGCTTAGGAGGTGAAAAATTATGCTATCACTAAAAAAAAAAAAGATATTTATAAGGAGATATATTTGTGAGATGAAGGCTTTGATTTGGTACGGCTTTTTCACTGCTTCTTAAAGCATCTTTCTAGTACAAAAATTTTGTACTAGAAAGCTGCTTTAAGAAGAGGTAAGAAACCCATCCCAAACGAAGCTGAAGTAATAATACAACCTTCTCGCAGACACCTTGAGTGCAATATCAAGCACTATATTTTCTTGAAAGAATTCCTCCAAAGATTTAAGATGTTCAAAAAGATCTAAACACCCTATTTATATATACTCAACTAGGGACTTTCAAATTTTAGTGGAATTGATTCCTTGAAAATCTATAGTTGTTAGAGTGGTTGTAAAAATCCTCCAATATCTACTATATTTTTAACATCAATGATGATGTTTTTCCAACTTTTAAGAGAAATGAAGATACATAATGAGATTTTGTAGAGCAAGGCATGTTAAAGTAAATTTTGACCATTATTGCTCAAGTAAGATTAACAAACTAATTATCAAGGTGCATTTTTTAAGTGACAAAGACAAGTGTGATAAAAATAAGAGTAGCATGATGGTTATGATACATCAAAAGAGAGGTGAATTGGTGCATTGAAATATTAAAATAAATAATATCAACTTAAATAAGTTGCAAATAATAAAAAATGCAAGAACTTGTAAAAAAATATATAAAGCAAAAAAAATAATAAATTTTATATGGTTAATTCGGCCTATGCCTATAATCTAAATATGCAAAATTAAATTATAATCACTTTCATAGCACACCTTCAGATAAAAACTAGATTTAGTACAATAAAGCAAATCAAAATCTAAAATGAAAACTAAAACAATCTAACAACATAACATCGATCATTATACAATCCCTTATTGCTTGCACATAGATCAGTAATCTAATTCCATTTTGCACTTGAGTGAATTAAGAACAATAATACAAATTGAAAAAGTAATGTTTAGAAATTGGATAAATATATTGGTATTCTTATGAGTGTACCATTTGTAGTTTTCATGATGAAATATTATAAGCATTATAAGGAGATGCCAATCAAATTCTAGTTAATATTAAATGAGAAGATGTTTTAATTTGGCACAAATGGGAGTAGAAATTGTTGAAAGTATTCTCAAACAAACATATTTTTTGAATGTTTGTTAGTTATGACACTACTAGAAAATGAGCTATTTTTTTATGGAAAAATTAGTTAGAAATTATAATTTCTAATAAATTTTGGATGGAATCATTTTCGTCGCTAAAACCCACGCAGGAAATAGGGTTCCGACGTATTACCGATAAAAAATTGCTCAATTAACCGATGACAAAAAACCATCGGAAATTCAAAAAACAACTGAAAATTCCAATGACAAAATCCGTTAGAAGTTCCAGCTGCATTTTTCCACTGTAATTTTTCGTCGTCATCATATCAAACTTTCTAATGGCAAATTTGTGGGAAATCTGATGGAAACCTATAACAATAAAATTCAAAAAGAAAAAGCTTTTCAACCTTTTCTTTTTATGGATTATGGATACAAATAATAAATCACATCATATAAAAGTAACATATTATATCATACCTATATAACTCAAAATTAACAATTTTAACAGGCACTTATACAAAAATAAATAAATATTGGAACAAACATATGTTCTAAATTTGTATGAAAAAAAGATTGAGTTCATCAAAATGATCGCAACATATAGTAAATCTAATCGTCCTCAGTCTCCTTACTCTCCTTAGCCTCCTTACCCTTCTCAACCTCCTGAACCTTCTTTTGAAGTTATTGTTCCCTAACTGCCCTCAGTTTCACTTGCATCTAGTTTTGCTGTGTGAGTATATCAGCTTGAACTTATCGCATTCACTCTATCTCCTTGGGTAGAGCTATCACCCTTCGGCTAACTATGTCCTCAATGTTTTTATCTTCATAGGTTGATGTGATGGATGACTACGACACATCATATGCATAGGCTTGTGAGCCTAATTAGTATACTCCCTCCTTGTGAATGCTTCCCACCGCTTGTGATCATGCACGTGCTATAGTCGTCGGAGCATTATGTAGATCCAGAAGAGGATCCGAATGAGCTCAGTTGATCATTCGGATTGTGATCCCATTGTGAATTTGACTGCAAATGATGGGCTGAGCGGCTTGGAATAGCCTGCGGGGGCCAAAGCTTAGGGCAATTTGCTATCCAGCAATGGCAAAGAGACGGGCAAGGATTTTGGTAGTGGAGAGGGGGACTATAGCCCCTGGACTATAGTGAAACTACCTAGAAGGAGGCGCTCGCAATCCCAGGCTAAGGAATCAAAGATAGATGGCTTGACCAAGCATCCGAGTTGTTCAAATCCTCAACATGCTGTTACTCTTATGCATCTGCAACTAGGGCCTAGCAGTCAATTGGTATTTATAATGACCCGAAACAGCAAAACCATTATTTCATTATTTTTCTAGAGTGTGAGTCTCTCTATCTCTGAGTTCAATTTTTATAGGAGTCCATTATTGACATGTTGGAATTATATTGTTGACATGTTGGACATGTTCTAGCTTGGTTTCTTATTATGTTTTGTTGTAGTGATGGGTTTATGTAATGAGTTGTTGTTGTTATTCTTTTGGTTCCACATTGACAATGTTGTTTGTATAGTTCAGGTTCCTCGTTGACACTTCACATTGGTATATATAATGATTTGCATACTTTGACATATGTAACCTATATTATTTTATTGATTAATTGAATCATGACTATATATGGTTTGATAGAAATGGAGATTATTAAAATGGAGATTATTGAAAATTTGAAGGTCAATGATCTAATTGAGTATAAAAGATGAGATGTTCAGTTATTGCAAGTTTTCTTTAGTCAAACTCCTTGTAGTTGGTCTAGAAATCCTTATGCTACATCAATATAGATTTTAATGTAGTGTCTAAAACCCTATAAATATGTGGCCCAAGAGGCAATTTTTCATATAAAAGATCTTTTAGGGATATTTTGTACTAGCAATATAAATCTTAGAAGTTCTCTAGTTAGAGAATAATTTCTCTTCTTCTTTTTAAATATTCTCTTTCTTATATGTTCTGTGAGACATTATTAGTCTTGCTAATGAGCTTCTAATATCACCACACAATAAAAAAAAAAATTAATATTTTTCAAATATAAAACCAACTCATATTCTATGCAAAGAAAATAATAGTTCATGATCTCCTCATCAAAAAAATTGGTAAGGAGTGTAAGGTATCTCTCCATTAATTACAAGATATTTTTAATATTAATAATAAGATAATTGAATTAGAACTTATAAAAAAACAATGAATTGTCTATTGTGTTATAATAAAAAATATTATCTTCTAGTTTCTATACAACTATCATGAAATTTATATAGAAAAAAAAAAAATTATTTTTGTAGAAATATCATTTAATTTATACAAACTGTCTTCTATTTATTAATAATTATCTTGTGCTTAAGATTACATTTTTTATGAGAATATTTTTATCTATGCTCGTTTATAAAAAATAATAATAATAATCTGAGCTATATATTATTTGCCAGATGCCTTTCTACTTTACTCAAAATTATCATATTAACATAGAACTATTAACATATAAAAGCATTTTAAAATATTATATACTGATTAGTACTTGAAATTATAGATAAGTAAGACATTACTGATATATAAATATAAGATGAAGCATTGATGACACGTAATTCTACTAATGATTGCTAATTTGCAATCTATATATTTTTCATTAATTTTAAATAAATAATATTTAAAATTATGAATAGACATACAATAACAACAACAACATCATGCCTTTATCCCACTGCCCAGGCTCAACTACATGTATTAATGTTCTCATGTGTGTCCTACTAAGATTCAAATTCAGAATTGTCAAAAAGGATCAACAGGTTGGATTTAGGTCTGACTGGAAATTGAACCGCTCACAATTTAATCAATCTAACATGACCCGTTTATTAAACGGATCAAAAAGTTGAACCTAAACTCGACCTAATAACCCATTATATATATATATATTATTAATTTGTTATTCATGAATTTTAGGTTAATTGATAAAAAATAATAATAGTTTACAAATAAATAAAAGAATTTAAGGAAAAAATATTAAATGGGTTATTTTCGAGTCAAAATTGGGTTGGTGGGTCAACCCAAACCTGACATGTTTAATAAACAGATCAAAATGCAAGACCCGAACCTGACCCATTTATTAAACATGTCAACCCGAACACGACTTTTTCAGGTTGCAACATTTATTGACACCCCTAGTCAATTCTCATTTAAATCTAATAAAAAAATATGTTTAATACTTTCTAACTAAGTTTACTTATTTTTATCTATACATTTCTTAACATAGGTCAGATCTAATACATCTACTCTTCTAACTAGGTCATCGGAAGAACGACATTTTATGTGACCAAACAATCTATTTAAGGCGACTCTTTCTAATCTTATTTGTCACTGGAACTACTCCAACCTTTTCACGTTTATACTTATTTGACATTCTGTCCCAAGTGTAAAATCATTCATTCATCTAAGCATCTTCATCTATTTAAAATTGTGAATAGACAAGTGATCAACTATTTTTTATTTTTAATCATTTTAAATTCCAAATTTTAAAATTATAAGTACAAATAAGAGTATAAAACATATGTAAAGATAAGTTATTATATCATTCCATAAGAATAATAGTAGAATATATTCTCTCTCTCTCTCATTATATTTAATAAGTTGTAGTAATTATAAAAATGATTAACTTTGATCACATTTCTTTAAAAATTAACTTGTTGGCATAAGTGTGTGTGGGTTAGTGCTTAGGCATTCAACTCTCCTTCTTAAAAAAAAAAATGTTTTTAATTTAGAGATATATTTCAGATAACTACAGCTCCCTGTAAAATTAATTTTAAAATGATTATGAGAAAATTAAAATTTTAAAAATTATTTAATATTTTTTTTAATTTTTTTGGAATGATCAGGAGATTCGAGCTCGAATGAGATGAGAAGAATCAAACCCGATCTAAAAAAATTACTATAGAACAATATATGTTCTATAGGATCATACTGCTGCATTTCTTGCAATAAAATTATTTTAGATATTATAGATTCTTTTTTAAATTGATGATGATTTTCTAATTTCATTTTTTTTTTTTGAAAAACACAAAAAAATGTTTCACAAATAAATTTTTAAAAATTTAGAAACCGTTCATTTAGATTAGTGCGCGTACTTCTAACAGAGCATGATGATCCTGATTGCTTTGGTCCTGTGAGAAAAAAACTACATCAGCCATCAGTGCGCGTACTTCTAACAGAACTTGATGCTCCTTATTACTTCAGTCCAGTAAGAAGTTTTTTTTTTTCTATAATTCATCGTTGTCGGTAATCCTTCAGTACAAAATCAACCACTTTCTTCCAAGACTTGTACTAAATACAGCAATTCAGCTTCAATAATGTTTCTCTAACTTCTTCCCTATGTCCATTTGTGACCTTCTCCATCATCATTTTTGTTCTTGTGTTCTATTTTCTCAGCTTTGGCCTCTGCATCATGATTTGAGGTGAAAGATGGCTTTTTTTTTTTTTTTTTTTGGTATGAGTTGTTGTTTTTCAGGCTGGGTTCTCTTTTCTTTGATGTAGATCTATTTTTTCTTCCCATATTCTGTCATTGTTGACTTCTGCTCTCAGTTCGTTTGAAAGCTCTAGGTTTCTATGCTGATAGTGATTGAATGGGACCTTTACCCAATATTTTCCTCGTTGCATTCTTCGAAGGGGTCTTTTTTTAATGTAAATTTGAAGTCTTGAGGATGATTTATGCTCTCATTTGGGAGATTTTGATCATGATGTATTACTTATTTGATAAAGTTGGAGGCTTTTGGTCGAACGGTGGAATCTTTTTTTTTGGATAATTTTAGGTAAGACGTCTAGGGTTTCGTGATCATGATAAATTTAAGTTTTATTGGCCATTCCCTTGGGTGCTCGGCGTCTGGTGAGCGGCTGGTGTCTGCAAGTAAAGATGGAGATCTGCAGGAAGCCAAAGCTTTATTAGATCATAAAATCCTCGGCTTGCAAGTTACTCGACTTTTGGTTTCAGGAATTCTCCCCTCCATTTCTCTGCAGCTCAAGGTCACCATGAGGTAAGTTGAAATCACTGTTCGACACAGGAATTGTTACTGTCTTAGGGCTTATTTGGTTGTTTGTATATAGAATACATGTTCTAGAAATTGATGATTTTGTTGTGGTAAAGAGATCATTACATTTGGAAGGATTTTAAGTGAGTTTATGAAGCTCAAAATTGTTGTAAGTTTCTAAGTATACCCAACCAGTGGCGAATCTATCAGATTTCATCATTTTCAAAATCGTTTGTTTTTTTTAAATCAACCAAATGAGCCCTTAGACTTTTGTTAGGATTCATTCCCTGATGAAATTGAAGTTTTGTTTAGCCACTTATGATGTTGATTATGTGATCCATATCTTAGGTTGTTGCTCTACTACTTGAATCTGGAGTTGATGTCAATCTGCGGAATGCTCGAGGTCTGGTGAGTTCAGTATGATTGGGCCCATCTTTTATGGCTAATGTTTGGTTGGGGCAAATTAATTTTCAAGTAAAAGCAATGCAAGTAGAATAATGTTTTGGGTGTTTGGTTTGACGAAAAGTATCGGCCTATGCTTTACATCTTACTAGATTTTAGAACATTTCCTTCATAAAACTAATGCAAAATAGATCCAAAAAAAGTGGCATACTTTGTAGCAGTTTGGATCATTTTGTTTCTACTTCAATTTCAACCAAATAGTTCCAAAATCTTTTTGGTTTATAACTATTTTTGACAATCAATTTGATAATTCTAGTCATGAATAAAGAAAGATTTATGTATACTTTACATATAGATTAGGGGTACCATAAGCTGTTACAACTGTACTCGTAACTCTTTTTTTAATGCACAGACTGGTTTAATGTTGGCTTGTCAGTATGGTCACTGGGAGGTTGTACAGACTCTTATGCTGTTTAAAGCAAATGTGAGTTCTTTATGTGATTCTTTTTAACACTTTTTTGTTTAGTACTTGTTCCACACTTTAGTTTTTAGTTAACATGTTTTCTCGACATCAAATTTTAGATTCTGAAGAAGGATTATCTCCATGGTGGGACGGCCTTGCATCTTGCATCTCTAAATGGTCACACTCGTTGCATCCGTCTCCTCCTTGCTGATTATGTGCCAAGTATAGTTGAATTTTGGCATATAATGAGTGGATCCATTGAAGCATCTGTTACAGATAACTTTGATCTCTAGTAAGCTGAAAGTCTGATCTACTATCCCGATTTTTATATATTTATTTTGTGATTTATTGATTTAATATACTTCTTACTTTTACATTTTCTGTTAGTGAACTGTCTAAGGTAATTAATGGAAGGGCCGATGGAGGCATCACTGCACTTCACTTGGCAGCACTAAATGGGCATGCTGAAAGTGTTCAATTACTATTAGATTTGGGAGCCAGTGTCTCTGAGCTCACACTAAATGATGGTGCCATAATTGATCTAGTTGGTGATTCTCCTATTTTCCTCTGTCTATATGTTACTGTTCTTATTTTATCCTTTCCTGAAAAGTTATGTGCTAAAGATTTTAGTGCTATTGTACAACTTTCTTTTTTTCCTTTCATTCATGTTGGAGGGATTCTAACCTTAGAACTCCACTTTAGAGGTCAAAGGCAGTGCCACTCAACCAAGCAAATCATTATCATCATCATCAACCTTAAAGGTTTTTGGCACTATGTTACATTTTCTTAGTTCTATTTCAAGCCAATTACCATCATAAACTATATTCCAATTATTTGGATTTTAGCTTTATGAATCCTCTTTCTCCGCATATTTATGTTGCGTGTTGCATGTTACATGAGATGTCAAATTTATTTTGCACTGGTTTTTTAGAAGAAGCTTCAATTTACATTAACCTTGGTCTACTTTATTTCCAATTCCATCTTTTCTCATTGGTTTTATTTACTCGTTTACTTGGTGTATATTTTGCCCTTCATTATGCTTTTCTAAATTACATGTATATTTCTAATACCTTCTCTGTAGAAGGAAATACTCTCATCATTTTTTTTAAAATAGAATTTACTTTTAATCTATCATTCATTTATTTAACATACATCTGGTGGGCTCATTTGGGACAGCTTGTTTATGAATTTTCTTTCCAATCAGCTTTCACGCTTCTGTTTGGCTATATATATATATATATATATATATATATATATATATATATATATATATATATATATATATATATATATAGTTTTTTTTTTTTTTTTGAGAAATTTATGTAATGAGAAGCAAGTTTTTTGCAACAAAATATGCTAGAGTTTGATAACTATAAGAAAGTTGTTATCTGACTTTTTCAAAAGGAGACGTCTATACTACCTTCAATAGCTTTCAAAAAGTATGTTTTTCTCATAGCCATTTTACGACTATTTTTAATAGATGGTTGTAACCACCCTAAATGGATCATATATTTTCCTTAAAGTTTTAATGATATTTTCTAAATAGACAATATTTATGAGATACTTTTCATATTCATCAATATAACTCTAACACTAGAAGTCATATCCTTGTTAATATCTATATTCTTCTCTATAATAGATTTATGATGTTCAAATTGATCACTCCCATGTATCACTTAATCTTTGGCAACATTGATTAATAATAATAGATTTCATGTATTGTTTATCATATTCTCAAATTCTTTCTGCTAATTTTAAGCTCCTTGTTTTCTTAACATTTCTTCTATTATTTTAAATCTTTGCATATTTCATAAGAGGTCTCATCGATTAGAATATCATATACAAATAGTATAAAAAATGGTTCCTCTGCTTGAATATCCTTTTGAAGCATCTCCTTGACTTATATGAAAGTATACAAACTTAATTTTGACCATTCATGTAATCTTATTGTGATTGGGAACTTTTGTCACTCTATAACTACTCTAATTTTTGTCAATGATATATCATACATAATTTTAATAATTTCAACTTAAATTTAAGATGTCTTTTTCTTAGCGTGCACAAGTTAATTTGTACAATAATTGATGCCTTCTTAAGTTCAATAAAAAAGTTTTATACTTTCCATTAATTGCCTTATTATAAAAAAGATTGCCATTGTGAATCTACTTGGTTAAGGCATTTCTTTGATAAATGATAACAATGCGATTTTTCCAAACCAGGGTTGCATTATGGTATCCTATAATTTCATTGTAAGATTGATTACTTAGGGAAGACAACTCATGAACCCTCATGTAAAAGCTAAAGAATTTTTTTTCTAAGGTAGATCGGATATATAATTAACTTGATTTCTCTTTATACTAGTTCAGGATTTATTTGTTTATAAAGTTCAAGATTATCTGTAGGCCAACCCCTCGCCATTAATTATTTCTCTTGATCGAAGATTACTTTTGATTAAGGAGGTTTCTTAGCTCAACATTCTGAAGACTTGCTATTGATAGTGTGCAAAGTGCAGTCCTTTAGGAAAGCGAGGGTTTAACCCTATTAAGTTCTCATAGTTTTCATTTTTTGGGTTTACCAGTTAAGGTAACCAGAGCTTTGATTGTGATGTGAAGACTTTCATGTTAGCAACTATGGTTACCTTATCCAATTAGCTTCCCAAATGACTGAAGGTTAAGGGTGTTTTTCTTTTCTCCTTTTTTTTTTTTTTTTTAAACAGTGAGCCGTGGTCGACCTAAGGAACTTTGACAGCATGGAGGCTCCAGGCTACAATTAGAACCCTAGCCCCATTGGAGTTTATTGTCGTGATTACATCGCAATTTTAACTGCTCATTTTACAATTTCATGAATCCCTCGATGTTTTTGTTTGACAGGAGCAGGTAGCACTCCTCTTCATTATGCTGCTTGTGGTGGAAATGCTGCTTGCTGCCAAGTATGCCATTTGATTTTTTGTTCTTTTTCCTATTATGTCAAACTCTGATTTGATATTTTAAGCAACTAAAGGTTTGCAGGTTCTCATTGCCAGAGGAGCCAACTTGTCTGCTAAGAATGCTAACCGGTAATAAATTTAATTTTTAACCTTGTATATGAACATGGAAGTTGTGTTTCTTGAGATTTTATTGTGTAAATTTTGAGTATGCATGATGCCCAACAACTTTTGAATATCTATGTTGATTTAAATCAAGTTGTTTTTCAATGATACTACCTTCATAAACTTCTTGAAACAACACCTGGTTATATGCAAATGATATATGTACTTTGATACATGAATCAAGAATGCATCTTGAATCTTGAAATAAGCAACTTGATCGCTGGATTCTTAAATAAATTTAAAAAACATGCAAACAGGATAGGTTGACCTCTATGTGTGAGCTCTAAATTATTTCCCCTTTATGCATGTCTTGAATCATGGATTTATTCGCATTTTGATTGACACAGATCGTATAAGGTTATCGCATTGCATGGCGTCGAAATAAAAAACAAAAATAAGGTTGTTGAATTCAAATTTGTCCGTGGATGATATTCGAACACATTAGCTAGCAAAATTAAGAGATAAAAACATGAGTGCTTGTGAAGAATATGAAAAATAAAGAAGAAGATTATGAAAGTTTAAGAGGAAAGCTGAGAGGTAAATGCTCCGCTAGCTCAATAGTATTTTAAAAAGATTAAAAAAAAAAAATTTCAAAACGTGCCTCTTCACCCTTTATTTATGAGGATCCAAAGGCTATATAAAAAGCTACACAAAAAGCTAAAAAGTGCAATAACAAATGAGACCCTGTATGGACTACTTTGAGCACATGTTATGATCTAATAGATACTTGCGAGATTATTCTCCCGAGGCTTAGTTTTCAGCTTCAGAATGAGTTCCCTTAGTGGGCGGGTCGATGAAGGGGAGTCCTATGATGGGTTGAGCCGAAAGGACTAACGAACAGGAGTCATTTGGCTATTTTGGCAATCTTCTGGGCAAAGCTTTTGTATTATTCCAGTGTGAAGGACTAGTCCACTTGCACTGTGGGGGTTGCAAACTTCATAATTGGCCGAACATGAGAAAGCATATTTGAGTCTTCCTTGGAGCGAACCTTCCATGTGGCTGGATTGATAAATTCCATTAGTGGCTTGTTTATTGACAAGATGCTTTGGGAGGGCGACTTCTGCTAAGGAGATGACTCCACCAAGTCTGGGGAATCATCTGTGAACCCTTGAAATTTCGCTTAGCGGTGATCTTCTTAGGTTGCTTTGCTTAGTTAGATCAAGCCCTTTAATTGTCATGTAGCTTGGAATAAGGGCAACCATTTTTTGCCGAGTCTTCACTGCTAGGGTATGTTAGGTCGGTTCCTCTTTTGGAACCTATAAGTACCTTTGAGACTTCTGAGATGACATATATGAGTATACATTTAGTTCTTCAATTCACTTGACTCTTTTGGAACCTATAAGTACCTAGCACTAAGTGGCGAGCTGTGGCGCCTACCTTCTCATGAGCTTGGTCACCAATGTGAAAGGACTGTTCTTTGACATTGGTGTTGTAATACTTAGTCATATTCCTTTTAACTTCTTCCTGGATGAGTGTGACTTCTGCTTTGAGCTCGTCTTCTGCTTCTAGACCTTCTTGATTCTTTTCTTTCCATTCTCCCTCGCTGAAGATGGCGACTGCTACCACTTGCTAACTATGCAGTTTGCCACTCGGAGTAAGACCTCTGCGTTGAGGGAAAGAGAAAATAATTTCTGACCTGTCATCAAGGATGGAGCTATTCTTAGGACCCATAAAATTGAGGACAATACCTCTACCCAAGTATTCTTGGCTCCTTTCACTTTTTTCTTGAAAAGGTTCACTATTTGCTTATTCGCCACTTCTATCTAGCTGTTGGTTTGTTTGTGTGATGCACTAAAGAAAACTTAAGACGGATGTTTTGTGACTAATAGAAATCCTTGATACTTTCTTTGAGAACTGTGGCTTATTGTCAGTTATAATGGTGAGAGGTAGCCCTTATCTACAAGTTGCATTTGACTTTAAGAAATTCCTGAAAGTTTTGGAGGTGATATTAGAGAGTGCTTTGGCTTTTATTCATTTGTTGAAATAGTTCACCATAACGAATAAGAACTTCCTTTGGTCATTGGATAGTGGGAAGGGGGCCAAGTGATCAATGCCCCATATGATGAATGTGCAGGAGTTACTGATTAATTGAAGCTAGTGAACTAGTTGCAACTACATAAGGGTAAATTTCTGACATTGTGGGCATCTCCTTGAAGACTCCTCTGCATCCTTCCTCAGAGTTGGCCAAAAGTATCATTGTCTTAAAATTCTGTGGACAAGTGTCCTCCCGAATAACTTCTAAATTCACTTAAATGGACTCCATTGACCACAATTTCCACGTACATAGCACACATATATTCCTTCTCATCTTCTCCAAATCAAAATCTGTACTTGATTAAGACCGTTTGTCATACTTATCATTTTTCTACCTATCAGCTTATCTGAATTCATCTGTTTTGCCGATTTTACCCTTCCATAGCATTTTCTATATTCGCTAGCCCTTCATCATCCATCCCATCTATCCAGAAACGGTCGTTTGTCTCGGGATCTGAAAGTGGCATATTCCGTTCGGGAGTTAAATTTTGATAGGAAGTTTGATAATCTCCTTTAGTAACGATCAGATGTGAAGAAAAAGTTTTAACATGTTTTAACAGATTAACGTCTTTGACATAAAATCTGAATCTGAATAGAGGTCCTTTGACTAATTTATTGTGAAGAAAAATCATCATCTCTTTATCTTGGTATGCTAGCTGCATGTAAAATATTGGTTTAGCAAAACCTTTCTCAAATTGTGTTATCTGAAGAGCTCGATCTGTTCTTATAGTAAATTTTTTTTGTAAAAATAATTTAAAACTATGTAATGCATTTATTACTCCTAATATGACAGTTGGATCAAAAAATTTAAGAATAACTACAGGATATGAGAAACTGCAGCAAATATTTACAATGAAGCAAAAAATTAAGAAAGCTGGAGAAATAGAATTTGCCTAATTATCTATTATTAGTAAAAATTCCTATGTTTCTTAAATATGTTTTTCTAAAATATCAAGGAGGTTTATAATTTGAAGATCTAGTGACTCTTCATTGATAGTTTTTGTAAATTAGTCAATTCATTTTCTTATGGAAGGGTAAAATCGGCAAAACAGATGAATTCAGATAAGCTGATAGGTAGAAAAATGATAAGTATGACAAACGGTCTTAATCAAGTACAGATTCTACTGTTCTCTACTTCTCTTTTTACTCTAGTGTCCTTTCTACTATAGTAAAATTCTTATTTAAATGTTATATGCGGTAATGATACCGCAGTTATGTTTTATGATGATGTATTATAAATAGAGAGTTAGTCTCTCTTAAGTGTGTGGTGTTATGAGAGCCTTCCAAAAATAGTGTGAAAGTTGTTTGTGAGCAAGTTTTTCTTTCTGCAAGTCTTAGTCAAGCTTCTCTTTGTAAGTATTTCTCTCTATGATATAATAAAGTTTTAGTTCAGTTTTATTTAAAGTTTTCTTAGATATATAGATCATAATAATTTATTTTGTGGATATGAGTTTACTCACTATGAGCGAGTAGTTATTAATTATTTCTCCCCTAAGGGAGAAATGCTTTAAAAACTTCTTTTTGTTTGCCAAAAATCTCTATTAGTTGAAAATAAGCTAACTTTATGTTCTATATTTATCATATAGAAGTTCTCTTTGAAAGTTAAAATAACTTTCGACCTCTATGATTGAGTACAGTAAATCCAAAAATTCATGAGTTTGAACCCCATAAGTCCCCATTTATGCTTTGTCTTTGGGCTGGTGGAAAATACTCCTGAATCTTTGAAGAATATCTGTATAGTCGATGTATGTCGAATTATTCTCGCACCTGTCAAAGAGAAAATTTATATCATAAATAATAGTTACAGGATGTTTTCTTAAATTTACCTATGGAGAATGAGGCATCAAAGAAAAAAAAATTAAGCAAATTTTACCTTTTTGGGAGAAATAATTCTTAAAAATATCTTGATATATCCATAAAAAGTAATCCAAATGGTTCTTCGATTACGAGCAGATTTACCTGTAGAAATTAGAAATAATTTAGCAACAATGTATGCAGATATTATAGCTGAACTTAGAAATATAAATATGGATGTAGATGATATTTTATTAGAAACATGTTAATACAGAAATAGATACGATTATGGCAGCCCTTAAGAGGCATATAGAAGATAATCAAGGTATCAATTTAGTTCAAAAAATTAAAACATTAGGTGACAGATTGTTAGAAGAATTAAATAATTTATTCTATAGATAAATTATTAGTCATCCCATCATCATGACTTCTTCTCCTAGGTGCAAGAAATATAGCTTTAGAAAAAATAATACCGATAGCCAGCATGATTCATAGGCACTTATCATTAATAAAGATATATTATCTTAGCATGAACAGGACAATAGTTGCATGCAAATGTTCAAATAGTAACAAAATATATTATATAGGTATGAATAGGATATTAGTTTCATACAAATTCGTAAACAGTGGCAAGATAGCGGCTACATGTATTAGTCAAAAAGTTTTCATTAGAAAAATAAATAGTGATAGCCAATTAACACAAATCTTATCATAGTTATTTCATTAATCACATCATGAGCTTATATAGCAAATTATTAATTTGTAGACACGATTGTATTTATTATAGGTTTGGAAAAGTCTATTCCCTAGGATTTAGATATTATAATCAAGCACGAATAATCAAAGGATATTATATTGATAGGAATAGTACATTAGTTCATACTAAATTTTTAAATAGTAATAAAAAATTTTTAGTAGATATGAATAGGACATTAATCACTTACAAATTTTTCAATAGTGAAAAAACTTATACATTTTGTATAAGAAAAACACTGAGTTTTAAGAAATTAAATGATTTGTGAACTAGCACAACATTACAATTTTTTACATTACAAAATTTTTACCTAGCCTTAATAAAGTTGGTATCAGAGCATAGAAAGGTCATGGAACCAAAAATTATACAATATTTAGATTTATAATTACCGCAAAATAGAAAAAAAATAATCATTTTTGACAAATACAAAATTATATGTTATTTCGATTCAAAATATAGGCACAGTTTGCATAGTAATGATAGTTCTACTAACAGTATTATAGATTTACTAATAAATTTATCTGAATCTTTTCAAAATCATCAAGAAAAGATATATAGAATTATAGAAAAACTTACAAATAGTATCATTGTTAAAAAGCAAACTTTAGAAAAAATTAATGAAAAAATAATTTATATTAGAGGATAAAATGATGAAATCATTAGAAAAATTAATAATTATTATGATAAAGTAGAAAATCAAACTACAAAACATTTAATTACGCTAAGTTTAGTTCGAAAAATCAAAGATGATTTTGATCAATTAAATGAAATAAAAACTAGTTTACAAAAATTAAATACTACTTTTGCTGATTTAAAACAAATTATACTAACATGAATAATATAGAAAATTCCAATATATATTTAGAAACGCTTAAGGATTGCCAAAACTACCATACCGATGTTATAGGATTAACTTCGTATTTAGGAGCCCAAAATAGTGACAAAACTTGTCCAAAAATTTTAAATTTCTAAACTATTTTACTAATAAAAATTTATCAAAAGATAAATTTTTTAGAAGCAAAACTTTTAGATATAGAGAATAAATTAACAGGATTAGTTAAACAAAGTGATTTAGACGAATTAGCAAAAAGTATTAAAAATCACAACAAAATTATTCCATATATTTCTTGCATTAGTTATAAAAAATGGTGAATAAACAAACAACTTTGCAGTTATTCAAAAAGAATCCTATAAATTATGATAGAAAATTATCTGAAATAATAGACATGGAAGGATAGCTAGATAGATTTAATAATGGAAAATTAAATTTAATAAAAACAAGAAAATTATATGACAAGTCGATGATTTCTAAATCAAATATTATTCAAATCATAGCGGAACAAAAAATTAGTTGTATTTCTAACTCTGATCAAATATCTATAACCATAATAACTAAAGAAGATTGGGATAAAATAAAAATTATGAAAATGACACAAATACATTTAGGATTAGTAATTATTGGTATTAAAGGATTAGATCGAAAAAATCTAGAAACCAAGTCTTTAGTTATCTTATTTGACAACAGATGGACAGAATTAGCAAAATCCATTATAGGATCTTTTGAAATAGACATGAATGAAAATGGAGCCATCATATACTTCATACCAAATTTTATTATGGATATAAAGGAATGTTGTTGTTGTTGTATATAAAGGAATGTGTTCAAAATATAAAAATAGGAATTAAAACCAAAGGATATAATATGACAGTTGGATCAAAAAATTTAAGAATAACTACAGGATTTATAGGAAAAATGTAAGAACATTCAAATGTTAAATTTAAACTTAATAACGAAACCTTAGAATCTATGTTAGCTAGCGAAGGAATTAAAGCTATTTCTACTAAAAAATTTAGTCCATAAATATATGCTGGCCTAGAATGGAATTTAAATTCATTTTTAGATAAACCAATTTTAATACCTTATGAAAATTCATTCTTTGAAAATCAAGATGGCACTTTAAGTATAAGATTTTCGGATTATAAACAATTAAAAACCAAACAAGATTCAGATGATGATGTTGAATCAAGAAGATCTGAATTATAAACATGAGTTATCTAGATCTCTCTAAAATAAACAAATTTTAAAACTTTGCATTAATAATGATATTATAATATATGTGGCCATTTAGATTATGTTATGGTATTTGAGTTATAAATTCTTCTTTATCTTGAGGTGAATATTCTAATTCTTTAGTTTTGATTATTAAATCTTGATTTATAATAGCTAATTCGGCAAATTCTTGATTTTAACTTTATTGAGGCTAGGTTAAAATTTTGTAATGTAAAAAATTGTAATGTTGTGCTAGTTCACAAATCATTTAATTTCCTAAAACTCAGTGTTTTTCTAATACAAAATGTATAAATTTTTTCACTATTGAAAAATTTGTAAGTGACTAATGTCCTATTCATATCTACTAAAAATTTTCTATTACTATTTAAAAATTTAGTATGAACTAATGTACTATTCCTATCAATATAATATCCTTTGATTATTCGTGCCTGATTATAATATCTAAATCCTAGGGAATAGACTTTTCCAAACCTATAGAATACAACCGTGTCTACAAATTAATAATTTGCTATATAAGCTCATGATGTGATTAATGAAATAACTATGATAAGATTTGTGCTAATTGTCTATCACTATTTATTTTTCTAATGAAAACTTTATGACTAATACATGTGGTCGCTATCTTGCCACTGTTCACGAATTTATATGAAACTAATATCTTATTCATACCTATATAATATATCTTGTTACTATTTGAATATTTGCATGCAACTATTATCCTGTTCATGCTAAGATAATATATCTTTATTAATGTTAAGTGCCTATGAATCATGCTGGCTATCGGTGTTATTTTTCTAAAGCTATATTTCTTGCACCTAGGAGAAGAAGTCATGATGATGGGATGACTAATAATTTATCTATAGAATAAATTATTTAATTCTTCTAACAATCTGTCACCTAATGTTTTAATTTTTTGAACTAAATTGATACCTTGATTATCTTCTATATGCCTCTTCAGGACTGTCATAATCGTATCTATTTCTGCATTAACATATTCTAATAAAATATCATCTACATCCATATTTATATTTTTAAGTTCAGCTATAATATCTACATACATTGGTGCTAAATTATTTCTAATTTCTATAGGTAAATATGCTCGTAATCGAAGAACCATTTGAATTACTTTTTATGGATATATCAAGATATTTTTAAGAATTATTTCTCCTAAAAAGGTAAAATTTGCTTTAAATTTTTTTTTTCTTTGATGCCTCATTCTCCATAGGTAAATTTAAGAAAATATCCTATAACTATTATTTATGATATAAATTTTCTCTTTAACAGGTGCGAGAATAATTCGACATACATCGACTATACAAATATTCTTCAAAGATTCAGGAGTATTTTCCACCAGCCCAAAGACAAAGCATAAATGGGGACTTATGGGGTTCAAACTCATGAATTTTTGGATTTACTGTACTCAATCATAGAGGTTGAAAGTTATTTCAACTTTCAAAAAGAACTTCTATATGATAAATAATACTGAAGATGATGGATACAAAATCCCAGATAAAGATATGTTAATCAATTTAATACAGGATAAAAAATATTTTAGCAAGTTTGATTATAAATCTAGTTTTTGGCAGATAAAACTTAATCCAAATTCTATTCCTTGGACAATATTTACTACTCCCATAGAACATTACGAATGGGAAATAATGGCTTTTGGATTAAAAAATGCTCCAAGTATTTTTCAACGAAAAATGGATAATATATTTGGCCATTTAGATTATGTTATGGTTTATATAGACGACATTCTCATTGCTTCTCACACTTTAAAAGATCATTATAAACATATTGAAGAAGTTTTAAAACTTTGCATTAATAATGGTATTATATTATCAAAAAAGAAAATCGAAATAGCCTAAGAATATATTGATTTCTTAGGACAAAGAATTGGTAATGGCTCAATAGAATTACAAGATCATATAGCCCTAAAATTTTTACAATTTCCATATAAGATAGAAGAAACTGAAGAATTACAAAAATTTTTAGGTCTTCTAAATTATGCTCGTCCTTATATTAAAGATTTAGGAAAAACTATAAAATCTTTGTATAAAAAAACTAGTAAAAATGGACAAAAATATTTTAATTAAGAAGATATTAAGATAATACAAAAAATAAAAACACAAATCAAACATTACCAAAATTAACTTTATCATTAGAATCAGATTATAAAATAGTAGTAGTTGATGCATCTCAAGATGGTTGGGGAGCTGAATTAAAAATAAAACCTTACAAAGAAGCCTTTCAGTCAAAAGAAAAATTATGTAGATATGCTTCAGGAAGTTTTAAACAACTCCATAAATCCCTAACTTCTCTAATTATGAAATATTAGGAGTAATAAACGCATTACATAGTTTTAAATTATTTTTACAAAAAGAATTTACTATAAGAACAGATTGCGAAGCCATAGTACATTTTTATAAAAATAAAAATGAAAAGAAGATATATAGTAAAAGATGGGTAAATTTTATTACAACAATAGAAGGAAATGGTTACAAAGTAAATTTTGAGCATATTAAAGGAGATAATAATTTTTTAGCAGATTATTTATCAAGAGTCACTAGATCTTCAAATTATAAACCTCCTTGATATTTTAGAAAAACATATTTAAGAAACATAGGAATTTTTACTAATAATAATTCTACTCTTTTTTGCAGGAATTTATGGATCCTTCTCATTCCAAACCTGAACCAAGCTTCACTAATATAGTTCATTTTGATCATCTAGCATTATCCAATAGACAGGAAACGAATCTTCAATTCCGACCCAAAATACTTATAGCAAAACCATTAAATATATATCAAGATACTCTATTAGATAATTTATGGTGTAACAAATCAGATACTAAAGCTATGATACATACTTTAAATTGTCTAACTATATGTTTTTAATGGTAATAATCAAGTAGAATTTTTAAATAATGAAATTAGCAAATTAAGAGCTGAAGTAAATATTGGGAATATTTCTCTTGTCCCGAAAACTCATACAAATTTACAAAATGTAGTTATAGCGAATCAAGAAACAAAAATTAGAGAATTAGAAAAGTCTATAGAAATCGAGAAACAAAAATTTAAGGAATTAGAAAAAGAAAATGAAGAAATAATAAAAGATCAAGATTATTTGTCTAATATTATCCTAGATATATCAGAAGACAATATGTTGTAAAGAAGCGACTACAATATATGTATCTCTCAGAAATGGATGAAAACATCAAAAGAAGTATTTTCAAAAAAGTCCAAAATAGCAAAAAGATAGATATGGAAACAGTCTACAAAGACATAGTCCTTTCATATATATCCAACGAAGAAGTTTCTGACATCTCCTATGCTTCAAAGACTCTATTTTCATCAACAGCATCAGAAAATAGATAATGCCTCTGCAAAATCTGCATGCCAGGATTCTACATGATTCATCTATCTATTAATTTGACTCATGTAAAAAATTTTCAGGAATGGACTATTCAGAAATTAATGGAATATGGACTTTTGAGTAAACTCATCATTAGCAGAGATGATAAATTATCATATCAAATTGAATGTCTTGAACATGCTGAACTCAAGAGAATCATTTGGCAAATATTTGAAGATTATAGAATTTATTCTATAACCATAATTTTAAATTCTATTGGACCAGCTTATGAAGAATTTATGGATGGGGCCAAGCACATTATTGAAATTCATAAAACTCCAGAAAGCTTTAAAGCAGAATAGTATGATGACACGCCTCACTCAACAGTTGATCCTACCTTATCCGATCAGTCATCAAAATATTATCGAGCTCTTCAGATAGCACAATTTGAGAAAGGTTTTGCTAAACCAATATTTTACATGCAGCTAGCATATCAAGATAAAGATATGATGATTTTTCTTCACAGTAAATTAGTCAAAGGACCTCTATTCATATTCAGATTTTATGTCAAAGACGTTAATCTGTTAGAACATGTTAAAACTTTTTCTTCACATCTGATCGTTACTAAAGGAGATTATCAAACCTAGTATCAAAATTTAACTCCCGAACGGAATATGCCACTTTCAGATCCCGAGACAAACGATCGTTTCTGGATAGATGGGATGGATGATGAAGGGCTAGCGAATATAGAAAATGCTATGCAAGGGTAAAATCGGCAAAACAGATGAATTCAGATAAGCTGATAGGTAGAAAAATGATAAGTATGACAAACGGTCTTAATCAAGTACAGATTCTACTGTTCTCTTTTTACTGTAGTGTCCTTTCTAATGTAGTAAAATTCTTATTTAAATGTTATATGCGGTAATGATACCGCAGTTATGTTTTATGATGATGTATTATAAACAGAGTTCGTCTCTCTTAAGTGTGTGGTGTTATGAGAGCCTTCCAAAAATAGTGTGAAAGTTGTTTGTGAGCAAGTTTTTCTTTCTGCAAGTCTTAGTCAAGCCTCTCTTTGTAAGTATTTCTCTCTATGATATAATAAAGTTTTAGTTCAGTTTTATTTAAAGTTTTCTTAGATATATAGTTCATAATAATTTATTTTTTGGATATGAGTTTACTCACTATGAGTGAGTAGTTATTAAATGCTTTAAAAACTTATTTTTGTTTGCCAAAAATCTCTATTAGTTGAAAATAAGCTAACTTTCTGTTTGATATTCAGCCAAGTGACGATAATATCATTTCCCTAAATAAAATAGATTTAGCTCACCAAACTACAGATAATATGATAGCCCAGAACTATCCTACTTCTCTATTATCTGTTTCTTCAAAAATAATTCTAGAAAATAATCAATCATTTGATATCCAAGCCTTAATTGACAATGGTAGTACAACTTCGGTTATTACCACCAATCTTCTACCCAAAAAATATAATTATCATCCTACCAATACTTCTTCCCAATTAGTTGGCAATCACTCTCTCCATTTTGATAAATGTCTTCTTAATAGTCAAATACAATTTTTTATCACCCCTGATTTACTCACTGAAAAATATTCTTTACCAAAAATCTTGATACATGAAGCAGTAAAACCAGAATTTATCTTAGGACTCAATTTCATTCTCTCTTTAGATGGACATCTTAGTATTACAAAAGAATTCATCACAATTAGTAAGCGTAGTATCACAATCCCTACTAATAAAATCAGAGTACTGCCAAAGTGTGGTGGACCTTCACCATCTTTTTGTGACCCTTCAGTTTCTCTTTATCTTTCCCACCGTTATAAATCTTCTGATGACAAACAAACAACATTTAGCATTCCTAAAGCTTTAGAAAAAATATTTCAATTAGCTGAAGAAATCCAAATTATAGGAGAAGACCCAATTAAACATTGGGATAAAAATCAAGAATTTGCCGAATTAGCTATTATAAATCAAGATTTAATAATCAAAACTAAAGTATTAGAATATTCACCTCAAGATAAAGAAGAATTTATAACTCAAATAAATGAATTAAAAAAGTTAAGGTTAATTAAACCCTCAAAATCCCCTCATAGGTCGGCAGCCTTTATGGTTCGAAATCATGTTGAAATAAAAAGAAATAAAGCCAGAATGGTTATTAACTATAAAAGACTAAATGATAATATGTGAACATATTTTCGATATAGGAAAGGGTAGCATGAATAGAGAATGTTTTTTATTGCTATGGAAAAAAAAAATCTATAAAAATAGTCCATTCATTTTCTTCTAGTTTTTACTTGTATTCAGTTGTCACATCTTACGTCTTTCTAGCTATTTTTTCCCTTTTTGTTTTCATGAACTTCTTTCGCTATCGGTCTACTCATCTTGCATATTTAGTTTCAGCGTTGCTGTAGAATTTTTTTCATTACCTTCTATTCTTTCTCAATAGAATGTGTTTTCTCTGTCTGTTGAGTGTTGGAAATAACTGAGGTGGAATGTTTATAGGGTGGTTTCTAAAATGCTACTTCTTTCTTCAATCTTCCTCATTAAAGATATGATTTTGAATTATTGAGGTCTGCCATAACAAATTCACCATGAGATTAAACATGTAATATAATAAGAAATATTTTAATTTTTATACAAGGCTCTTATATTATTGTCTTAAATGTAGTTCATTACTCTGATGCTCTTGTAATTTTGCTGCAGTGCAACACCATTGATGGTGGCTCGTTCATGGCGTAGAAATTGGCTTGAGAATATTCTAAGCGATGAAAATCAATGCCGGATACGGGTTCTTCCTTCGCCATGCCTCTCATTGCCGCTTATGAGCATTTTTAAAATTGCCCGGTTAGCTCAAATTTTAATCTCTGGTTCATCAATGTATTTTGTTTTCTAGCCAATGTCAATAACCAGTGCACTCTTCTTTATTCTGCTCAATATGTTTCCTGTATGTACTTGTTTGTTTAAGGGTTTTGTCTCAGAAATGATGATGTGATGTCAAATTCAAATGTTGTTAGCAAGGGAGTTATAGTTAGGTGCTCGGTTTCTTATAGTTAGAAAAATCTGCTTTTGAAAGGATGATTTTACGTTCACTCATTTGCTGTATGAAATGTAAATCATTAGATTTGAGGGGTTTTGAAGGTGTTCTTTGAGTTTTAAAATTCCTATTTTTTTGCAAATACATCTAATCAAATGGTAGAATTTAGCAAATTGACCATGTTTTTAAGATTTAATTTCTAGCTTCAGCAAGCAAGTGGCACTTAAAATTCATATAATTAATGAAATGGGAAGCAACGAGAGTGTTGTTTGTTCATGTAGAGGATGGAGGGCTTATATGAGTGAGCAATAATTCTAAGTAGCCAGATAATAAACCAGGGCTCTGAGTGATATACTTGGCTGACAACATATTAAGGTGTGTTAAGTAGAACCTTGCAAGGAAATGTGGATAACTTTATGCAGTAGTTTTAAAAGTATAGTGTTTATTAATGCAATCCTAGAATGAGATACACAAAGGAACACATCAAAGATCAAAATTCACAGTCCACTAACTTTAGTTTATGCATAAATTGGCCCATTTTCATGCAAAATTAGAAAACATGTCTAATTTCCTCTATAAACAATAATAAAGAAGTTGTCAAAATTTGAAATTAAAAAAATATATATTTGACTGAACAAAAAGCATCGTCATTTAGGATCATTAAAAAGGAAAATTGGAGTGTAGGAATTTTGACAAAGCTCAATTGTTGCACAAAAATCATTAACAAAGTCGTAGTTGAAAAAGTACCTAAATAGAAGCCACCAAATATCGACCTCTCACACTGATAGAAGTTGAAAGATTTTCCTTGAAAGTTATCATCAAAGTGCTCTAACAATCCACCTGATAAAACAAAATTAATTTTGAGAGGAATCTGCATTTTTATTAAGCCAATTCATGAATTTTAAACGCTTAGAGAACCCATTTTATAACTAACAAGCCCAAAATAAATATCTTCTTAGAATCCTACAATATTTGGTTAAAAATTGCATGTTCCGATTAAACTATATAGAAACTGATTTCTGGTTAAAAATTGCATGTTCCAATTCAACTATATAGAAATCGATTTTTTGGATCATCCTACAAGATTTGGTTAACCGAGTCTTTTTAGGTCTATATTTATCTTTATTAACCTAGGTTAAATATGATACATCTACTCTCTTAACCGGGTCATCAGAAGACCGCCGATTTATGTGACCAAACTATCTAAGGTGACTCTCTCTAATCTTATCTGCCACTGGAGCTACTCCAACTTTTTTTCACGTACTGCCTCTAAAAGTAAAGTCACTCATCCACCTGAGCATCCTCATCTCTACAACAATTAATATTATGCTTCTCTTTTAATGGCCAACATTCTACGCCATAAAGCATTGCAGATTTAACCACCATCCTATAGAATTTTCTCTTAAGTTTGAGTGCAAGCCTGATGCATTCCTCCACTTCATCCATCAAATTTGAATTCTACTAATAATATTCCCATCTATTACACCATCACTCTGAACAATAGACCCAATACATCTAAAATGTGTACTCTTATTAATGTTCAAAATTAGAAACCCCATCTATTACTACTAAAATTATATTCCATGTATTAGATCTACTCAAATGAAAATATTTAGACTCTAAGGTTGACCTACATAATTCAAGTTTACCTTCAACTCCCTCGTTAGTCTTATCAACAAGAAAGAATATCATCAACAAAAACACATACACCAGGGAACATCCTCTTGTAAATCTCTAGTAAGAATATCCATGACTAAAGCAAAAAGATATGGGCTTAAGGCTGATCCTTGTTGTAATTCTAAATAAAATTGGAGAATACTTGGTCAAACCCACTCATGTTTGAACACAAGTAATAGCTTCAACATACATATCTCTAATGACTTGAATATAAGCATTATTAACCCATTTACTTTTTTAGAACTATCCATAGCACTTCTGTTGGAACTTTATCATAAGCTTTTTCTAAATCAATAAATACCATATAAATATCTTCATTTTTCTCTCTATACTTCTCCATCAAACATCTCAGTAAATGTATGGCTTCCATAGGAGACCTACTCGGCAATCCTTTTTCTTTTGCGTGTGAAGGAACTTTCTTGCAGATTAGTCCTTTGGGATACCTGGGTCAAGACATATCTTCATTGTGCCATTTATCATAATATGCATGGCATAGTTTTAGACTCAGATTTTGACTTTTGTACTTCCAAGTAAGATCCTTTCTCACATTAAAATTGATTATATCTATAATTTAAGATTATCAAATCCTCATAAATAACAAATAGCATAAATTATATCAAAATTGTGTGTCATAACAATAATACGTCCAATTTAAAAATAATTCCAAAGAAAGTTCACGTCACTATAGAAGTTATGGATAATTTTTTAGATAATCTCAAAATCAAGTCCATATGGAGTTGAGAAAAAAAAAAAACAAAATAAAAGAATCTAATGATTCAAAATTGGAGACAAGAATGGAATCTATAAGGAGTAAAGATTACCAAAAAAATCATAGAGAACATGTGAAAAAGCAGTGCTTTTGGTTTGTTGAGGCTACGTGAAGAGCTATCATAAACTGTTCATATTTGTAAGCCATGTGGATGAGAAAAATAAGGCAATGAGACACGAAGGAGAAAACTTGAAATCTTGCAGAATGTCAAGACACATTTTCTCCTTCATGCCCTCATAGATGCTCAAGGTCAAGGTGAAAATTTGTTCAAAGTGAACAATGTGCGTGTTCTTGGTCTTGGTCTTTAATTCTTCAAGTGAAATAGTGATGTGAAACTACTAGGAGTTACGATTAGAAATTAGAAAGAAAGTTGGTTAAAGTATTGCTCATTTAAATTTAATGCTAGCACATAAAAGTGAGTTAAGAATTTTGAAATTTTTAATTTGTTTAGGCCAAAGACGTGCAATAGAAAATAACCAAGACAATTCTTTCAAAGTTCAAGGTGATTTAAATGCAAAGTACAATTAACAAAATCCAACGCTTAACAATGAGAGGTTCACCTCAAGGGCCGTCTCACTCAATTATTTGTAGGCTTTTAGCGGAGAAAGATGACCCATATGATGAAGGATATTACCACTAGAGAGAAGGCGCCGAAGAACTTCGTTGGTGGAGAGGTAGCCGGTGGAGATGGAGGTAGTGGGTGGCCGACGATGCTCCAATCGTAGTTTGAAAGTTGGCGGTCGATGACGCTTGCAAGAGTAGGGACAACTTGCTCCAAATAATCTCCAACGGTGGCTTCGTCTTCAAATCCCATGTCAAAAAATGGAGATCTTAGGATGTTGAGGCTTCCGTCGGCGTTGAATACAAGGCCCCACTCAAATTCGTGATCCGCCATGCATGCTTGACGTTGGAAAGAACTCCAATATTAAGAGGGGAAAAGAGGTGGAGAGAGTAGAGCAATTATGGTATGCGAGGACGTAAGAGGAAGAGGAGAGGGGGGCGGCGGGATTCCCAAGGAGAGAGGGTGAGGCTGGCGGGTGCAAGTGGGAAAAGGCTAGGGTTTGGAGAAATTATGTTTAGAACTTATGGAGGAGATTAATCAAAATCTGAAATTTAATTTCAGTTTTGAGTAAATTTGGAGGGAATTGACTTGAATTTTGAATTTCAAATCAATGGAATTAAAGCCTTGATTGGGGAATTAATGGGGGAGTTAAGGAGGGGGAGGCCGGCGATTTCAAGAGAGGAGAGGGAGGAGTTTTAAAACAAATCCTGAAATAAATTTCAGGATTTGAAATTTTGGGAGGGAGTTTTATTTGAAATTAATTTTTTTAATTTCAAATGGGTGAGGGATTAATGTGGCAATTAAGGAGGGGGGGAAGCCTAGTGAGGCCGGCAGCATCAAGAGGGAGAGGAAAGGGTGGGAGCAAATTACGAACCTTCCAAAATTTGCTTGTTTGCATGAGAAGGTTTGATTATGAAATCCACTTCGATTCAAATTTCGAATTGATTTGAATTTGAAAACTTCCCATGGCTTTGACAAATTTGGAAATTTTTGAACTCAAATAATTTTGTATTTTCAAAATTTGAACAAGTGGGGAATGGGGAAGAGGGCCGACGGTGGAGGAGGTGGGGTGGTTGGCGGCCAAGAGGGGATTAGGGATGGCGGGTTGGGGAAAGGAAGGGGATCGGGATGATGGGGATAGACCACGAGTCACGAATTCTTCCAATGACTGGCGGGGGTATTGCTTTTTTCGCCCTCACCTTGACCCTCGTTCTCCTCTCTAGTGCGCCACCACAAGAAGAAGAAGAAAAAGATGACAAAACAAGATTTCATTCAAAATATTCATTAACCTCCATACAACATATGAGACCACTATATATAGGTCTCAACTCATGAAAAAAAAAAAGTAAGTACGAAATTGCCCTCTGGGCTACAATAACAAAGCAACTCCCCACAGGGGTAAAAATGGAAAAACTGAAAATACGAAATAATACATCATGAGATCTGAATCAAAAGTAGAGGCGCTGAATCGTGGCTGTCGATCTACGATTCCGCCGTCGATAAACATGTCGGTAGCGTCTGTCGATGTCCTCATCAAATAGTCTTCTTCCTCGTTTTCTTTTCAAACAAACTAGTCGATCTTGAGCTTCGTGAATCGAACTAGGAAGGAGTTCAAATGATCAAATTGCAAGCACTTCACATGCTCAAGTGGTGCGCAACTTGCACTTTGATTTTTTTTTCTGCACACATGAGTAGCCAGCAATATGCAAGCTCGCTGTGTCTCCTTCTGATGTGAAACGTACATGCAATGATGAATAGTTTAAGGCAATTGCACGCTTAATGTTAGAAGCCACAATAATTATATCTTTATATTGATTTTAATTGACAAAATAAAATACAAAGAGCGGTAAGACAAGCTTAGGCTAAATCACATGCATAGGAGTTAAGATCGTAATATAGCCAATTTAATCTAACATTGTATACATGAATGATTTCCAACAATAAATCCCAATGCTAACAATAAAATTAGGCAGTATTCAAGAATCCCTCACTCAACTCTCTAGTTATCTAAGCTTTAGCGGGGAAGAATTAGCATGATCGTTGTGAATCAAAATATAACAACGATTGAGAAATAAACTAAGAAGATAAGTGAATTGGAGGAAGCGTTTACCCAAAGAAGGGGAGTTACGATATTCTGGTGTGGTCGATTATGAGCTTGGGGAAGAGTGGACAGCAACTTCACTTCACGATGGTGATCAGAGTCCTTCTGGACAGCGGGAAAGCCATAGAAGGTCACCAAAATGGCTGGACAGCAGCTAGGGACGTCTTAGACAGCTGCCATAAAGGTCAAGACAGCAGTTTG
Organism: Dendrobium officinale; assembly: GCA_019514585.1. Lineage (NCBI taxonomy): Eukaryota > Viridiplantae > Streptophyta > Magnoliopsida > Asparagales > Orchidaceae > Dendrobium > Dendrobium officinale. Next base: position 15,702,952 of record CM033699.1, on the reverse strand, counting down.
GCACTTGAAATAATTCTGGACAGCAACTTCGCAGACCTGGACAGCAGTTCCGGCACTTGGAAATTAGGACAGCAAATTGTATGGCTTAGAAAAGCCTTGGACAACATGTAACGGATTGCTGGATAGTAGGCAGGAGAGGAATTGTTGACAATATTGTTGGCCACAATTTTCTGGACAGCAAATTCCTATCATCAAATCCCTGGACAGCCGTGAGAGCAGTTTTTAGTAGGCTAGGGTTTGAACTTTGAATGGGGGGTGATTAAGTCGGCTAAGGGAGTGGGGTTTGGCCGTGGGTGGGAGGGGAAAGGTGGGCCGGATTAGGAGAGGGTTGAAGTATAGAGGCCTAGGTTAAATATTTGAAGTTAATTCTTAGATTTAGAGGGAGGGAAACTTTAATTTGAAATTCAAATTAATTCCCAAATGGTGGCTTGATTGGGGTGGCAGCCAAGGGAGGTTTAATGGGGATTTAATGAGGGTCTAGGTGGCGAATTGGAGAGAGAAAGGGGCTAGAGAGGAGGTCAGCCACATAAGATGAAGTTTGAGGTATTTTCATTTAAAGTGTGGGCCCAGGAAGGATTTAATTTAGGAGTGCCATTAAATCTGAAATTGATTTCAGATTTTATTGTGTTTATGAGGTTTCCTAATATACGTTATTCATATGGAAAGCTTTAGAATTCAAATTTGAATTTGAATCCAAATGAAACAACTTTTTCCAAAATTAATATAGGGACGTTTGTTGAATATAAAAAAAAAGAGAAGCAGAACAAAAAAATTTAAACCCAAACAACCGCCTCTGTTGACCTACTTCGCCAAAACGACGCATTGCTTTCCACGATAACTGCTGCTTCATGTTAAAAGGAAGAAAGTTAGAACGAAAAAACTTAACTTACGCTTGCTCATTCGCTCCGGCTCCGACTCCGACTCCAATATTGTTGTTCGACTTCGTTGCTTCACAGAGGCGTCAAGGGTTCGCCTTTCATCTTCTGTTTTGGTCGTTATTGTTCGGCTTTGTTTATTCGCAGGAGGCAAAGAGATTGCACGCACCGCTCCGCTCCATCGTCATTGTTCGGCTTCGGTTCGAAGAGGTCGCACGCGCCAGCCCCCCGTGGCCGTCCGACTTCGTTCCTTCGTAGGCAGTGTAAAGATTGCGCGCGTTGCTTCTGTTGCTCCTCCGTGGTTGTCCCGACTTTGCTCCTTCGACAACTTTCCCTTCCTGTTGGATCGAAAGAAATGACATTTTGATCGGAAATAACAATAGGAGCTCCCTGTTGTGAAGGTAACTTTCTACCTTCACGCACTTCTTTGGTCAAATCCCACAAATTCGTCAAAATGAGGGATTTACCCGTCGCCCGAATTTAATGTGTGCACAAAGCCCGTTTGGTTGGATTTAGTGTAAAATCTGACTTAAATCTCGTTGAGGTGTATCGATTGCACGCGTTGCTACTATGGCCTATTCCTGGTTATTGGACTGTGCTCCTCTGAATCCGACCCATGCCCGATTGGGCTCCCTCTTTGTTATATTATATATTATAAATTATAATATGATAATATAACATTATATAATATTATATTATATTATATAATGTTAAAAATAATATAATATTGGATATATAATAAAAAAATGAAGGAGAAAGAATGGAGAATTTTGATTTTCAAACAGATGTCGAAGACCCGCGCCATCGATCTTTAGATCTGGGCGGATGGTTTTAAAATTTGAAGACTTGCGCCGTTGATTTTTAATCCGGGCAGATGGTTTTAAATTAGAAGTCCCCCAGGCCATCGTATCTTAGATCCGGCCGTGATAGTTTTAATTCAAAGACCCCACACAGTCGATCTTAGATCCTTGCGGGATAGTTCAAAATTGAAGACTCTACGTTGTCGACCTTAGGTCCTGGTAGGAAGAAATTACGGCAGTGCTGTCCCGATTTCTCCCTCGGTGGGGAGGAGACGTCGGGAGGTTGTCGAAAATTTCCTGAAAATTTGCTTTGAAATAATTTGAGAAAATGAGTGAATTTTAATTAGTTATTTTCAATTAAAAATTAATGAAAATTAATTAATTGAACGAATTAATTGATTGAAACTAATTAAACTAAAGCTAATTAAAATTTCTTAATTTAAATCAATTAATTGGCAAATTCAATTAAATTGGTTATCCGAGAGCATTTAAAAAAAACTGAGAGTATTTAAAATAGGAGAGCTTTTGTAAAGTCGAATGTTTTAAAAAATCTAAAGTAATTTTAAATATAAAAAGAAATTTAAAATCTGAGTTAAAATTTTGAACGCATTTTTATTAATCAATTGGAGTAATTTTTAAAATAAAATGCAATAAATAAAAATGAAGAGGGGGGAATAATGTTTTTTCCATTATTTGATATATACAGGCTCTCAAACTCTCCAAAATCCTCTTCAAATAATAACTCTCAAACAAATTGTACAAGTTCTTCAAATAAATATACTCTCCATCCCTCAGTAATATCCTCAACCACTTTGCTCTTCCTGAACTGCTGTAAGTACCATGTACCTTCAAACAAGCAAATAAGAATCAGTGCATCAAAAATAAATTAAATTAATGTTGGAACATGGTAAATCTTGTTACTATAGGCATAACAGAGTACTGAAAAGCAAGGAAAGCTAAATACGAAAAAAGCTATTAAAGTAGCAGTGCCAGAAAAACAGGTAGAGTAGTGGACTACTATAGTAGGAAAGAGACTACGAGCACAGAACCGCTAAAACACTAACGCAAGTGTCAAACCTCTCAAAACACTACTGTCCACTCAAACAATCAAATTCAAATCACTGGGCAGCCTTGTTTATAAGAACTTGGCTGTAAGACCCATTACTCGGCAACTTTTGTAGGAAAGTCATAAGCCCGACCTTAGTGAAAAGTTTTAAGTAAAAATTAACCTAACTCCTAATCCCAAATTAAAACCCTCGGTCACTTCTAATAGAAGTTGTAAGTCCGACCAATGAAGGAATGGTTCGGTGATAACACAAACTAGACCCCTCACCCGCATCCTAGTCTATAGGGCTTAGTTGCAATACCCTCAACTCCGGTCACTTAGCTTAATAGGCTAGGTCTTAAACCCATCTTTAGGCTACTT